>CM040239.1:69531846-69747667 GCA_022545495.1 Chrysanthemum lavandulifolium | reverse complement strand
GTACCTGAGGTTCCTAAGGTGACAGTTCCAGAGATTACTAAACCAGAGCTACCAACTCTACCAAAACCAGAAGTACCAAAGATTCCTGAAACGCATGACCTGCCCAAGCCAACAATTCCTGAGTTGCCCAAGGACTTTCCTATCCCTTCCTTGCCGCATCCCTAGAGTACTGCATTTGTAAAAGCTTGTGATTTGTCTATTTTACTATTACTATTACAGAAAAGTTAGACATCAATTCGGACTGTTAGATGATGATGCCCGACTGATCATCTTGTTAGAAACTCGAAGGCCTTTTAGGCTTATATTTGATGAAGAGGTTGTAAGTGAAATTTAGGAAGAGAGGAATATTATTGATTGCTTAAGCTTTGCTTGATTTGGTTCATTACAAATGCATCACCACAACACCTATTTATACTACTCCATGGAATGTTCTAGATGAGATATTTCATGGATATTCTACTACGATCTAGATACTTCCTACATCATCTTGATTATTCCTAATACATCATCATCCTTATCCTAGTTCTAGATATTTCTATAACATTTAGCAACAATATTCTAGACATATCTATGGATATTTTCTAGGATTATTCTTTGTCGCTCTAGAAGCTTCCATACCATTCTCACGACTTTCTAGAAGCTTCCACTATATGGGCTCGGACTAAATCAAGTTTACGATCCAACACCCCTTTAAACTTGATTTCACCGACCCAAGCATCATTCGTTGTCTTGAAAAATCTTCTCGTTGATCGGCTTGGTGAGGATATCTCGAACTTGGTTCTCGGACCTCGTATGTATCACTTGACATCTTTCCTTGCAATGCACTCTCAATAAAGTGATAATGAGTGTTGATATGCTTACTCGATCATGGTATAATCGGATTTTTAGCTAAGTCAATGGCCGACTTGTTATCCACATAGATCTCAACAGATCTTCTTGTTCCATGTAGCTCTTTAGCATACTTCTAAGCCAAATCATGCGACATACACGATGTTGCAGCCTACGTACTCCGCTTCACAACTGGACAAAGTAACAATAGGTTGCTTCTTTGAAGACCATGTAAAAGCATTGTTACCTGTGAAGAATACGAACTCGTTGTACTTCTTCCATCGCCTTTGTTTCAAATTTCAACATCGCCGCTATATCCAACCAAACTTAAGTCTTCACTTGTTGAATAAAACATGCCGTAGTCTACGGTACCTTTGATATAACGGAGGATCCTCTTTGCAATCTCCAAATGCTTTGTCGAGGCTCTTCCATGAAACGACTAATTAAACCAACCGCAAAGAGTATGTCGTCTTGTACATGTCAAATAGCGCAGACTTCCAACGAGACTCTTGAATTGAGTCGAGTCCACCGCTCTCCTCCGTCATGCTTAGAAGGCTTTGCCTTATGTTCTATGGGGTGCCAACGGGATTGCACTTATCCATGCCAAAATTCTTTAATATCTCCTTGGCATATCCTTCTTGACTTATGAAAATTCCATCATCCGTCTGCTTTCACCTCAATGCCAAGATAATAAGACATAAGTCCTATGTCCGCTATCTCGAACTCTTTCACATTGATTTCTTGAGCTCATCAATCATACTCGAGAGTTTCTGTAAAGATCAAATCATCCACGACAAGCTGCATTTGAGCAAGATTCTTTCATTTGCAAATTTCACATAAAGTGCATATTCACTTAGACATTTAGTAAAACCATGTTCTTGGAAATACTTGTCAATTCTAGTATTCCAAGCACGCGTGCCCGCTTAGACCATATAAGGCTTTCTTCAACCTTAGCACTTTACCTTCTTGCCCTTTGGCAATATATCCCTCTGGTTGCTCCACATAAACTTCTTCTTCAAGAAGTCCATTCGTAAATGCGACTTTACATCCATTTGGTGGATCTTCCACCCATATTGAGCAAAGAATAGCAATAATCATTCTAATAGTTTCTAAGCGAGCAACAGAGCAACACTCTTCGTAGTCGATACCATGCTTTCGCTTGTAACCTTTTGCCACAAGTCTTGCCTTGTAACGCCCGACCCGCCAAGGGTAAAGGAATCACAAGTAATGGTGTCATATCAAAGCAAAACATTCATAACCAAAAGAAAGTCTTAACATAAATGCGGAAAATAATCCAAGTCAAAAGACTTCAATACATAGGTCCCAGCAGAAACGAAATAACTCCAACATAATATCCGAAATAAAATAAGTCTAAATGGTATCATAAGAAAATCAAAGCTAAAACTCTAAGGTAAGTCCACTCAAGCACTCATCCCAAAGCAACCCAGCTTCCAATGCTTAGATACCGCCATGAAGAAAAGAAAGTGCGGCCGAGCTTCAAAAGCCCAAAGGAATGATATAGAAGCAAAAGCTAATACTAAACGATAACGGATATGAAATAAAGTAAATAAGCTATACAAAATCTTTATCATTTTCAAAGCATAAATCATAATTTCAAAAGAAGTTTATAGTCAACTACCACGAGCCCGTAACTTATATCGATCACATTCATATTCACACAAGGCAACATTTTGTAGGGAGACCTACCAGAGTTATGAAGGACGCACGCACGCAAAGATCAATCATCGATAACATATAACATATAATGATAATGATCTAGGATGCATCCATACGCCCTTCCTACATATTCACAAATATGCTTCACCATCCGTAGACGCGGCGTAACATCACTCATCGCCCTAGAGTCATATCGAGGTGCATCATCGATACGGACATGGAACCCCATGACTAGTTAAAATATTTGGCTCGGGTGTCAAACTATCTTAGGTCAAATCGTAATGTCATAACCGATACGCATCATATTTATCGAAAATCATTCATATTTCCAAAATCATAGTTTTCATATCGATAGTTCAAAATCGATGTTTCATAATTCGTAAATCAAAGTTCGATAAGCAATAGCTCAAACAAATCGATTTTGGGATTCATAGCAAAGGCTTAGGAAAACCTAATACTAAAGAAAACATTAAGAGAAACCTTTATCGAAAAGGTCGTAATATCTCGCACCTTATTCCAATGCAAAGATCGAAAAGCGTAAAGACGAAAACAAAGGATTACTCCTCTTCACGTAACCTATAGACATTAACGGTCGTCCACGTTATTAATGATTTCATAATCACAAAATGATCTTTTAATATTTAGTATCCATAATTAGTAATCTTCATACTTTAGGATTTTATTAGTGAGTCTTAAGTATTTTATAATCAATGTTGTAGATTAGGGTTTGTTATATCATTTATTAAAGTCCGCCTTTAAATGTGAAAATAGTTTTATAAGTTATAACTCACACATGAAATAACACTTACTATATTTAGTTCAAACCCTAATATACTCTCACTTATGTTCTAGGGTTTCTTACTCTTTAATAGCTCATTAATATGTATTCATTTTTCATGTTACGCCTTAATAACTCCCCACTTAACCTAATATGTAATTAATAACCTTCTTTACGCTTACCCTTATCATACACGCTTATGATTTCATGTGAACATACATTATTAGGGTTTAGTATACTTTATACGCTTTACTCATAAAACTAGGGTTTTATATTTACGTATCCTTTACCTATTAATTACATGTCTAAATCTCATGTACACTTATTTAGTTCACTTAGGTTTTGGCTAGCATGTTTTATCCAAGTCCTAGCTCATCTAAACGTTACATATTCAAGTCACATGTTTTAAACCTCATTCAAAACTCATGCATGCCTCGCCTCACTTCATACATGTCTCGCTCACCTTAACTAAACATATACGTGACCCGATTCAATATTACTTATCATTATACACGCTCCTTATTGATTATACGCTTAATATAAATTAGGTTTCTAGTTTTCTTGGTTACCACCTCTCGCCCCAAAACAAAAGAAAAGAAACGCGACCAATCAATTATATCTCAACATATACATGCAAGGTATATTAAAAGAAGATGAATAAACGTTATACCTTAGCTTGAATAAGAAAAATCGACACCAAGGGTGTTTGGGAAGCTCTCGTCAAACAAAGAAAAAGAAAAGGAGAGGCAAAACTAGGGTTCCAATTAAGTGATTATGTGTTGTATTTATAGTTATAGAATTTGAGTTAGATTAGGAAAGTGTTTGGGTTTGGGTTGGCTTGGGTCCAACCGAATACACACACACAAACAATATGGGCTTCGCCCCTCCTCCTTGGCTCACACGAACACAACAAACACCCTCTTGAGCTTAGGCTTACGCAAAACAAAATAAAAGACACAAGTCCATTAAACAAACGAACGCCCAATCTTATTAGCTTAAACATTTACTTCCTTCGTGCACTCAAAGTCGCTCACTAAATTATACTCGTTAAGTTTTTATTTATTTAGGTTTTAAATTTCCGTACTTTATTATAAACGATTTTACATATTTTATTATTCTTGGTTCCAAGGGTATTTTAGTCTTTATATAGGTTTTAGATTTTTCGGTTTTACAACTCTTCCTCTAAAAAAAATTTTCGTCCTCGAAAATTGAAATGAAATGGAAACGAAAACGATAACGAAACAAGAACATACCGAACTATTCAAAGAAATGAGGATAACTAGCTCGCATCGACTCTTCGGTCTCCCAAGTAGCCTCACGCTCTGGGTGATTTTTCCAAAGAATCTTAACGAACGGAATAACTTTACTTCTCATGACTCTTTCTTGTCTTTCCAAAATAGCTTCTGGTTCTTCAGGCAAAGACATATCGGATCGAATCTGATCAAACGGATACGAAGCAACGTAATGGGTGATAATTGTATCCCTAAGGAGAGATACATGGAACACATCATGAACATGCGATAACCGAGGCGGAAGTGCCAAACGACACGAAACTTCTCCTATACGTTCCAGAATTTCAAACGGACCAATGAATCGAGGACTAAGCTTGCCCTTGATTCCAAAACGTTTCACACCTCTAAACGGCGAGACTTTCAAAAATACCCGATCACCAACTCGAAATTCTAAATCACGACGATGCTTGTCGGCATAACTTTTCTGACGAGACCTAGCCTCCTTCAACTTCTCTCTAGCCACAGCTACTTTTTCATTAGTGATCTCAATCATTTCCGGACCTTCAATTAGACGTTCACCTACTTCATCCCAACAAGTAGGTGATCTACATTTCCTTCCATAAAGAAGTTCAAACGGTGCTGCCTTAATACTAGCATGCCAACTGTTATTGTATGCAAACTCTACCAAACACAAATATTCATCCCAACTGCCAGTCCATTCCAAAGCACAAGCCCTTAGCATGTCCTCTAAAGTCTGAATAGTCCTCTCGACCGACCATCCGTTTGAGGATGAAAAGCCGTACTAAAATTAAGTCGAGTACCCCAAGCTTTTCGCAAACCCTTCCGTAAACGAGAAGTAAAACGCGGATCCCTATCTCGACACAATAGCCGCTTGAGTACCATGAAGTCTAACTATCTCTTGTCGAAAAATCTCGACAATCGCCGATACCATAATCCTTCCCGATTGGTAAGAAATGAGCGATTTGGTTAGTCGATCAACAACCACCCAAATCGCATCATGCTTCTTCCTAGTAAGAGGTAGTCCACCACAAAGTCCATAGATATCTTATCCCACTTCCATGTCGGAATATCCAATGGTTGTAACAACCACTAGCTCTTTGATGTTCGATCTTCACTTGTCGACAAATCATACACTTCGACACAAATGTCGCTACATCTTGCTTCATGCCGCTCCACCGTAAATATCGTTTCAAATCCCTATACATCTTGGTAGAACCAGATGAATAGTGAAAGGAGAACTATGAGCTTCACCATAACTTTCTCAATGGCACCGATCATTTGGAACGCAGCCTATCTTCATACCATACAATCCCATCGTTATCAACCTTAAACTCCGCTCGCTACCTTCTTCAACATTTTGAGCTACGCCCACAACTCGTCATCTTTCCGAGCTTCCTTAATTTGCAGATAAGGTTCGACTCCACCTTCATACTAGCCCAAGATCCATCGTAACCTCAGACGCACAACTCAACATCCAAACGCTCTAAGTCACGAATAATCCTAGGCTCAATCTCGATACTTGCAATCATACCGATTTCGACTAAGTGCCAAGAACTACATTAGCCTTACCAGATGATATCGAATGTTAGTGTCATAATCCTTAAGAAGTTCTAACCATCTTCTTTGTCTCATATTGAGTTCCTTTGAGTGAAAATATACTTGAGACTCTTATGGTCGGTGAAAATATCACACGCCTCCATACAAGTAATGTCTCCGATCTTCAACGCAAAACCACCGCAGCCTAACTCAAGATCATGAGTTGGGTAATTCTCCTCATAGGTTTCGCTTGTCTTGAAGCGTAAGCTATCACCTTACCATGTTGCATCAAGACACGCCCAATCCTTTCTTAGACGATCGCTATAGATTTGATATCCTCCGAACCCGATGGAAGAGTCAAAATAGGAGCGAAACCAATCTCCGCTTCAACTCTTCAAAACTCTTTTCTATCATCCGTCCATACAAACTTTTCACCTTCCTCATCAATTGGGTTAACGGTAAAGCTAAACGAGAGAAACCTTCAACAAAACGTCGATAATATCCAAAGAAGTCCTAGAAAACTCCCCGACTCAACATCGTCGAGGTCTTGGCCATTTAGTGATAGCCTCAACCTTAGACGGATCCATGGTTATACCATCACCGACACGATATGACCAAGGAAAGCAACTTGTCCTAACCAAAATTCACACTTCGAGAATTTGGCGATGCCTTCTTCTTCCTCGTAATCTCCAAAACTATCCGGAGATGTTGCTCATGCTCCTCTTCGCACTTTGAGTACACCAAAATGTCGCCGATGAAAACAATAACGAACTTGTCGAGGAACTCATGGAAAACACGATTCATCAAGTCCATAAACACAAAGAAGCGATTCGTCAAACCAAAAGGCATAACGAGAAACTCATAATGACCATATCCGTACGAAACGCGGTCTTAGGAACATCTTGCTCCTTCACACGAATCGATGATAACCGCACTCGATCTATCTTAGAAAAGAACTTAGCTCCTTGCGCTGATCAAACAAATCGCCTATGCGCGGAAGAGGATAACGGTTCCGAATAGTAATACGGTTGAGTTCACGGTAGTCGATACATAGACGATACTTCCATCCTTCTTCTTCACAAACAACACAGTGCACCCCATGGAGAAACACTAGGTCGAATGAATCCATTATCTATCATCTCTGCGCTTGTTCCTTCAACTCCTTCGCTCTACAAAGTGCCATACGACACGGAGCTTTCAAATCGGTTTAGCACCGTGAATCAACTCAATGCTAAACTCAACTTCTCGAAATGGAGGAAGTCCAGGAGTTCATCGAAAACGCGGTGAATTCACAAACAACGGAAAGATTTTCAATGTTAGGACTCTCCAAAGATGTGTCCTTAACAGATGCCGAAAACCTTGACACCCATGAGCAATCATGGTTCGCGCCTTCATAGCGTAAATGAACTTAACAGATTTGAGTGGTTTAGAACCATAGTAAACGAATTTAGGATGTTTTACGCTCCAAAGATCACAGCTCTAGCATAGCAACGATGGAAGCTCTATGATAAGCCAACCAATCCATGCCTAGAATGATATCAAAGTCGACCATATCGAGAGGATACAGATGTGCATGGCGAATACGATCATCAAAACGAAGAGGACACTTAACGATTTATGATCAATGATCATGTGACTTTTCATAGGCGAGATATCGATAAGTGATTCGTTAGTGGTTGTGGCTTCATATTAAGTTTCTTAGCACATGTGATGATATGATGGAGTGTGGCGCCAGTGTCAAATAAAACGAAGATGTAATAATCATCAATGAAAAGAGTTCCGTAATGGTACTCAAGTATGTCTACCGATTCCGAGTAGTAGCATAGACACGCCCAAGAGTAGGTGGCGGCTTGGTATAGTTTCCGTGAATCGCCGGATTCCTCTTAGGGCAATCTTTGATCTTGTGAGTAGTAGAACCACAAGAGAAACATCCACCGCTGGCCTTGAAACACGGTCCCGGATGAGCCTTTCCACAAGTAGTACAGATAGGTGGAGGAGGCAAACTTCACCGTCTCTTTGTCGACTGTAAGATCCCAAGCACGACCGATTCGATCCTCGAGTCGATCGATCTTTGTTGTAACGCCGGTTATTGTTGCCTCGATTCGACGATCATTTCCATTCTTACCAGCAGCTCTATTATCTCGACCCTCGCCTGTGGCGCCTAGAGTCCACATTCCTTCCCGATCGACCTCACCGATCATAACTCTTATCCCTTGTCCCTCGAATCATAACTCCCGCCAAGATTTCTTTATACTCATTACTTTGAGTCCTACCTGAATCCGATCACCATCGCGACACGCTTGTTGTAACTCGAACCTCATGAAAGATCTCAATGTTACGAGTCGCATCATTGCAGCCGACACATCCTCATAGTCGTTGTTAAGCAATCGGTCCAACACCCACTTCTTCATCCCCATTTGAAATGCTTAGCTTGGCGCCTACCATCTCCAAAGAATTGCTCCAACAAAGCTTACCAACCTCATAAACCTACTCATGTACTGTTGGAGTTCTCATTATCAAACCGGTAGATCGCCTCGATAATCCTCTCATACCTTTGTTGCTCAAAGATCGTGGAAGTAACGGTTATAGAAGATAGTCCAAACTCCGCCCAAGTACAAGTAACAAATAAAGCATCTCCTCCTCGTGCTTGTTTCAATGCTTTCCACCAATTTAAAGCATCACCTTCCAACTTAAACGCAGCCAAACGAGTCTTAAATCCATCCCCACAACCCAAGATTTCAAACAATTTTCTCAACATGAGTGATCCATCCTCGCCTTCAGTGGGAGTAGCAAAGAAGTTAAAAGAAAGAGGCTTGAGCTACCAAACGCCGAGCCAAGTATGAATGCCGACGGGTTGAGCACCTCCACCGCTCTCCAAGGTTCACCACCGATTCGAATGTTGTTGATCATTGCTCCATCATCTCGTGTAGTCAAACCAGGAAAAGAGAGTTGAGAGCATTCGCAATCGCAGATCCATGTTAACAAAGATCATCGCTCCATCCGCGCCACCAAGAGTACGAGTTCGAACCATCTAAACGATATTCAAACGATTAGCAAAACGAACAAAGATGAGATACGAAATGGAAGTTCGCAGAAGGAAACCTAAGTCTACCCAATCCTCACAGTCAAATCTTAATTCTAAGGGATAACTTAAGGTTCTTATGTTCATGTGTCCCGACTACAAGTCGAAACCCGGCTCGATGCCATAAATTGTAACGCCCGACCCGCCAAGGGTAAAGGAATCACAAGTAATGGTGTCATATCAAAGCAAAACATTCATAACCAAAAGAAAGTCTTAACATAAATGCGAAAATAATCCAAGTCAAAAGACTTCAATACATAGGTCCCAAAGAAACGAAATAACTCCAACATAATATCCGAAATAAAATAAGTCTAAATGGTATCATAAGAAAATCAAAGCTAAAACTCTAAGGTAAGTCCACTCAAGCACTCATCCCAAAGCAACCCAGCCCAATGCTTAGATACCGCCATGAAGAAAAGAAAAGTGCGGCCGAGCTTCAAAAGCCCAAAGGAATGATATAGAAGCAAAAGCTAATACTAAACGATAACGGATATGAAATAAAGTAAATAAGCTATACAAAATCTTTATCATTTTCAAAGCATAAATCATAATTTCAAAAGAAGTTTATAGTCAACTACCACGAGCCCGTAACTTATATCGATCACATTCATATTCACACAAGGCAACATTTTGTAGGGAGACCTACCAGAGTTATGAAGGACGCACGCACGCAAAGATCAATCATCGACAACATATAACATATAATGATAATGATCTAGGATGCATCCATACGCCCTTCCTACATATTCACAAATATGCTTCACCATCCGTAGACGCGGCGTAACATCACTCTCATCGCCCTAGAGTCATATCGAGGTGCATCATCGATACGGACATGGAACCCCATGACTAGTTAAAATATTTGGCTCGGTGTCAAACTATCTTAGGTCAAATCGTAATGTCATAACCGATACGCATCATATTTATCGAAAATCATTCATATTTCCAAAATCATAGTTTTCATATCGATAGTTCAAAATCGATGTTTCATAATTCGTAAATCAAAGTTCGATAAGCAATAGCTCAAACAAATCGATTTTGGGATTCATAGCAAAGGCTTAGGAAAACCTAATACTAAAGAAAACATTAAGAGAAACCTTTATCGAAAAGGTCGAATATCTGCATTTTATTCCAATGCAAAGATCGAAAAGCGTAAAGACGAAAACAAAGGATTACTCCTCTTCACGTAACCTATAGACATTAACGGTCGTCCACGTTATTAATGATTTCATAATCGCCAAAATGATCTTTTAATATTTAGTATCCATAATTAGTAATCTTCATACTTTAGGATTTTATTAGTGAGTCTTAAGTATTTTATAATCAATGTTGTAGATTAGGTTTGTTATATCATTTATTAAAGTCCGCCTTTAAATGTGAAAATAGTTTTATAAGTTATAACTCACACATGAAATAACACTTACTATATTTAGTTCAAACCCTAATATACTCTCACTTATGTTCTAGGTTTCTTACTCTTTAATAGCTCATTAATATGTATTCATTTTTCATGTTACGCCTTAATAACTCCCCACTTAACCTAATATGTAATTAATAACCTTCTTTACGCTTACCCTTATCATACACGCTTATGATTTCATGTGAACATACATTATTAGGGTTTAGTATACTTTATACGCTTTACTCATAAAACTAGGGTTTTATATTTACGTATCCTTTACCTATTAATTACATGTCTAAATCTCATGTACACTTATTTAGTTCACTTAGGGTTTTGGCTAGCATGTTTTATCCAAGTCCTAGCTCATCTAAACGTTACATATTCAAGTCACATGTTTTAAACCTCATTCAAAACTCATGCATGCCTCGCCTCACTTCATACATGTCTCGCTCACCTTAACTAAACATATACGTGACCCGATTCAATATTACTTATCATTATACACGCTCCTTATTGATTATACGCTTAATATAAATTAGGTTTCTAGTTTTCTTGGTTACCACCTCTCGCCCCAAAACAAAAGAAAAGAAACGCGACCAATCAATTATATCTCAACATATACATGCAAGGTATATTAAAAGAAGATGAATAAACGTTATACCTTAGCTTGAATAAGAAAAATCGACACCAAGGGTGTTTGGGAAGCTCTCGTCAAACAAAGAAAAAGAAAAGGAGAGGCAAAACTAGGGTTCCAATTAAGTGATTATGTGTTGTATTTATAGTTATAGAATTTGAGTTAGATTAGGAAAGTGTTTGGGTTTGGGTTGGCTTGGGTCCAACCGAATACACACACACAAACAATATGGGCTTCGCCCCTCCTCCTTGGCTCACACGAACACAACAAACACCCTCTTGAGCTTAGGCTTACGCAAAACAAAATAAAAGACACAAGTCCATTAAACAAACGAACGCCCAATCTTATTAGCTAAACATTTACTTCCTTCGTCGCACTAAAGTCGCTCACTTAAATTATACTCGTTAAGTTTTATTTATTTAGGTTTTTAATTTTCGACTTTATTATAAACGATTTTACATATTTTATTATTCTTGGTTCCAAGGGTATTTTAGTCTTTATATAGGTTTTAGATTTTTCGGTTTTACAGTTTTTCTTGAAAAATCATCAATAAAGAGCATAAAGTAGAGATTCTTACTATAAGAGGGTGGAGTAATGGGACCACACAAACCGTGTGAATTAGATGTAAAGGCTCCTTAGCTCTTGATGTCGCTTCTTTCGAACGAACTCCTAGCATGCTTCCCAAGAAGGCATCCTTCACATGATTGATTGGGATGATCAATTTGATCTAACCCTTTCACCATTCCCTTTGAGGATAATAACTTTAAGTCACCAAAGTTTAAGTGCTCAGATCTCATGTGCCAAAGCCACGAATGATCCTTCAAACAACTCTTTAAGCACTTAGCTTCCTCATGTTGAATGTTTAGAAGGAACATTCGTTTTTGGTCATAGGCACTTTGCTATGAGCTTTCCTTCGATTCCTTATTGTAGCACTACGATCCTTGAAATGAATATCGTAATTTTCTCTAAAAGTTGTCCCACGCTTAAAATATTACTTTTAAGATTGGGCACATTGTATACGTCCAAATATATTGGTGATCGCCATCTTTAGCTCGGATAAGTATCTTACCTTTTCCTTTCACCGTGCCTTTGATTCGCCTCCAAAGGTGACGCTACCTTTACTTTCTTCCATCTCCACGAACAAGTCTTCTTCACCCGTCATATGGTTACTTGCGCTGAATCTATATGCCATGGCTCTATCCTCTCTTCTTGTTCGTCATGTCTTGCCATTAGCAAGGTAAGCTCATCTCCGCCTTCTACCTCCACAAGATTAGCTTTCTTCCACTAGTCTTGAGCTAGTACACTCATTGGCATAGTGACCATATTTACGATTGCCAGACATTGTATTTGGGACTTACCTCCTCTTTGAGATTGAAAGCTTCTCCCACGACCTCTTCGATATGAAGACCATTGGTTTTCATCTTCTTTGTTGACATCTTCTTCCTCTTCCTCGTCCTTGGCCTTGAAACCACCACGACCTCGAAAAATACCGCGTCCTCGTCCTTGCTCCTTTCCATGTAGAAAGTTCTTTTCTCTTCTTTGAAAGAGACCTTTGAGTATAAAGCTTGCTCCAAGGATTCTTTCCCTTCTTTTCTTCAACTTCTCTTCATGGGCTTGTAAAGATCCCATGAGTTGATCAATGGTCATTGAGTCTATGTCTTTGACCTCTATGGCCACAACAATGTAATCAAAGCTTGGTGGCAAAGAGCGAAGAATCTTTTCTATCACCTTGTGTCACTCAAGCTTTCACCATTTCTCTTCATTTCATTTGAAATGGTCAAGACACGAGTGAAATAATCCGAAATGGTTTCGATTCCTCCATTTGAGTTTTTCAACCTCCTCTAAGAGTTTGAAGACGCACTTTTCACCTTGTCGATTCCTTTGAAAGCATTTTGAAGGATCTCCACACTTCCTTGGAAGTAGTTGCGCTTTGCAACTTTCTCAAACATCGCATCATCAAGACATTGATAGATGAGTGTAAGAGCACTTTGATCCTTCTTTCTTGCTTTTTGCAACTCCACCCTTTGGGCGGCATTCATGGAACTTTCATCATCTACTTTCTCAACACCTTTCTACAATCTCCCATACATCATGTGAACCAAGTAACGCCTTCATTCGAATGCACCAACTACCATAGTTGTCTTTGGTAAGACGAGGATATTGGAACAAGTTCATCATGCTTGACATCGTGATCTTCTAGCTCTGATACCAATTTGTTAGAAACTCGAAGGCCTTTTAGGCTTATATTTGATGAAGAGGTTGTAAGTGAAATTTAGGAAGAGAGGAATATTATTGATTGCTTAAGCTTTGCTTGATTTGGTTCATTACAAATGCATCACCACAACACCTATTTATACTACTCCATGGAATGTTCTAGAGATGAGATATTTCCATGGATATTCTACTACGATCTAGATACTTCCTACATCATCTTGATTATTCCTAATACATCATCATCCTTATCCTAGTTCTAGATATTTCTATAACATTTAGCAAAACTAGCTAGATAATTCTAGTAGATATCATCTACTACAACCTTCTAAACACTTCTATAGATACCATTCTAAGACTTTCTAGAAGCTTCAATACCATTCTACGACTTTCTAGAAGTATATCTTCTATATGGGCTCGGACTAAATCAAGTTTACGATCCAACACATCTATGTGTTTTAGTCATTGTGTTCAACCTTTTTTGCTTTTGTTTTATGTATTGCATAATTCATGGATTTCATTTTGTTGGTTTTTTAGATGGCATAACAATTTGGTCAAACAATAACTTAACAAACATATATGTGTTTGATATGATCATAACCTTTATTTCTAAATGGCTTGCATTAGTGTTACTTAGCTAAAAGACCCAGGAGAAACTCCCAAGTAAAGAACTACAGATAATCTATTACACTAATCAATCTAGCTAGTAATAGATTTTACTAAATGCTCCCTATTGAAGCTAGTCAAAAACTCTATGCCAATGACTAAACTTTTAGTTGGTAAGTTAGACATCACCAAATATTTATTTTGTGGCATAGAAATAATGTTCTCATCTAAGTGATATAAAACGAAGAAGCTTATTTTTACATAAGTAAAGTAGCATAGTAAATATCTAAGATAATAGCATACATGGACAAAATAATATCGTAATAACTAATTTTGAGATCCCAAATATATGTACTTTCATTTTTTATTTTGAAAATGCTTTTCATAAGACTACTAATATATTTGTGTTAAATAAAGTGATTGTTACGACCTATGTTGTGTGAGAGCTATTCAATCAAATAATAATATTAGATTACTAATATATTTATGCTTCTATTACCTAAGATGATAATTGTTTCCAACTTGACTTTATTTTATGGCATATTACTAAAATTTGGATACATAATCAGGTTTTTCCGATTTTGTGCAGATAATTCTAACTTATTTAACATTTTATTAATAGCCAACTAAACCTTGAACCTCACATATTCGGCCATATCTCCCCGCACACACCTTCGTTCTTACCGAAGTCGCACCATCCGCACTCTCCACTATTCTCATCATGATGACATTGGTCTCATTTGTTTTCCCGCACACGGGTTTTCAATCGAACAATGGCGAAGGTCTTGCATCCATTTGTGAAGTAAGGATCACGAAATTTCAAAATAGGACCCCGTTTACACCCAACGGTTTCCAAACAAATGTTTCAGCAATACGGTCAGCGAGCTCATTTGACAACATTATGGTTGAATGTGAGAGGGAAACATTGACAAGACACTTGTTTAACTTTCAAATAACTTTGGAACTTCATATCTACCATCAATATCTACTTTTTAGTTTTTTTGCTATAATTACAACCTATGTTTTATACTTTTTCATATTGACTGCCTTACCAATACACCACCAAAATCACAATCTTAAACTTCGCTTATGATATTCCTCGGCTACTCTTTATTGACAGCTTTACTGAGGTTAACGACAGAGTTCAATGGAAACCGAAAACTTTGACGATAACTTCACTTATGATATTTTTGGCTACTCTTTATTTATGCTTCTAGAAAAGTCTCCATATGAGTTAGTGTACAATAGACCTCCATCTCTCTCATTAAAAGTGTATGAGAGTTCTCGCCTAAATAGCTAGAGACCATATACTTGAAACGGGCCCAATACAGGCCCATAAGGGATAGAAACTGTCACACTTTGTCTGGTAAGCAAGTTTGTAGGGCTGATGCCAGACAAAACAAGCCTAGATAAACATATCCAAACAAAGGTCATATTAAGACCTTATCGAATAGGGCTGTTACAACAGACAATAGATGTCACTACCTCATTGGCTTAGAGGTAATGATGTGAACATATTGCTAATACGTGCATGGTACACCCCATGCACCGGGCAGTGCCAAGAACATCACGCCGTATGTTATTCTTGTCACTTCCATTAGATGACCACCACGTGGACCATCCTAAACTATTAGATTGCATTCATGGGTGGCACAAAACCCTAAATGCATCTATATAAATAGAAGTTCATTTCCACAAAATGAACCAAGTCTCATTCATCATGAAGGTAATCAATCTTCACACACCAAAACACACACACACTTCATAGTCGTATGTGAGCATACCCCAACTCTTGATCCTCGATCATACCTTAATGTCTTTATCAGACGTGGGTCACGACACGGAGGGTCTCAACAGATCGATAGTTTACCACAAGTCCGATTGTGGTGGATGATATAATGAAGGAGCCATGGTGGTTTCTAGTGTGCAATGTAGTGGTCACCTTCTTCTTTCACTTCTACATCTCCCCTAAAAGGACTAATCCATTCTCTAAAGTCGGAGAAATTGTTTTTTTCGATGTTGATGATGACCAAGTACTTCCGAGGATAACCCGATGGCGAATTTTCTTGCCTCGGAGGTAGTGGATACGAACATGAAGATGAAAAGGATTATGATGATTATACGAGCCACGCCTCACGATCTCCCACATGAATTAAATGATTTTAAGCTCAAAGGCGTGGTAAAAGTAGTCTTGGTGTTCGATAGTGGTAGTATATCTCATGTGAGTTTTGGTTTATTGTTTTATTTTGAAATTGGAAGTGCATTATGTAAGTTCCCCCATGTAATGGGCTGAGATATGAGATGTCACTTATATCCTTTTTACTTAAATATTTTTTGGAGTAATAATATTTACCGGGTCTCTTGACCTTTTACCCAAAAAATCACATGATTATCCTCATCCAAATCACACTCCAATACGTATCATATGTAAACATTGTGCCATCCATGTTATACGCAACATACTTCAGTTATATATTCAATTAATTAACAGTAGACGTTATGAAAATGTAACAAAACGTATTCAATTAATTAACAAAAAAAATAGCTTTGATAATAAAGAAAGTTGTGTTACAACTTCTAAGGTTGTAATGCTTTTTCATATAGTAATTTCCAATCCGCTTAGATTACAAACTCAACGAAAACAAAAAATTAATCCATGAGTGAAAAGAATGAATGAAATATCCGATGAAAAATGGAGTATTAGAGATACTAGGAACGTTATGGAGTTTTCAACGATCATATTCATTATATTGTTTTCTCTTTGACGGTCTCTCGAATTCTAAAACGGCCATGATCATAATGCTAGTATTTGAGCATTTCAAAAGCGTTGTATAACTTTTTCTCCTAATGGTAAATAAAGATACAAAATCCAATTATTTATTTATCCTTATATAACATTTTGGAGAAACCTACTTGTATATTTGTATTATTTTAATAATATTTGAGGTAAATATAGATGCCTTCTAAATTTGAGGCCCTTAGCGGTAGCCACTTCGCACACCTTCAAGTACGATACTCACCCAAACTAAATTGATGATATATGAGTTCTTTTTGTACGTCTTTAGACCTTTGAAGAGTCATCCAATTAGAGAACTAAAAATAGCATAATCATTACAATAATATAAGCCTAACAAATGATATACATAGATACCGTACTGCTACTAATGTGAGAGAGTTTTTGCACTACATTCAATAAAAGACTTTGACTGAACTTTCATCTACTTCATCTTCTTCGTGCAACGAGTAATATATCTCTGATTCCGGCAATAATTTTTTTTCTTCCATTTCTCTACTTTTTTTTCTTTCTATCACTAGATCCAAGCTTTCCAAGGTAGTTCCTTGTGATTTTATAAGGTGGTTCCTAAAAAATTTACTATACCGCTTGTAAAAAGATTTTTCTTCTAAGGTGGTTCACGGGCACCACCTGAACACAACATAGGTCCGCCTCTGAATACGATACTCACCCAAACTAAATTGATGATATATGATTTCCTTTTGTACGTCTTTAGACCTTTGAATAGTCATCCAATTAGAGCACTAAAAATAGCATAATCATTACTATATTATAAGCCTCAACAAATGACATAGATACCGTACTGCTACTAATTAAGCCTAGTCAATTATTAAATAAATAAGAGAATATGATTTATTTTTAATGATCATCTCGTGGCAGTTTGCCAAGTTTCATCCCTAAATTCTCATAAAGACAAGAAGTTAAGAATACAAGTCAATAACTCCTAGTATGTAGTTGATCTAATCTCCCCAATACGCCTATAATTCCCACCAACTTATCTACTTATAACTATTTCCATATCTCATGTCTTCTATATAAATCTAAATCAACACATGCATTCTCAACGCAGCTCAAACCACTTTCTTAGCTTCTAATTTTAGCATATAAAACCGCTGCGTACCCATGCAAGATTCAATGGCACATTGCAGACTCAATTTGTTCTTGGTGATGCTAGTGGGCATCACTCTAGCAACCATCAATGGTGGGAAACTTGTGGTTGATGCGCGTAAACTCTTGGATACACCCGATATTCCAAAGCCCACCCTTCCTGATATTCCAAAGCCTCAGGTTCCTGTGATTCCAAAGTCAAGTACCAGAGGTCCCAAAGCCCACACTCCCGAGATTCCAAAGTCCAAATACCAGAGCTCTGAAGCCCACACTTCCTGAGGTTCCAAAGCCGGAAGTACCGGTGCTTCCAAAACCCACACTTCCCGAGGTTCCAAAACTTGAGGTCCCTGTGATTCCTAAACCTGAAGTTCCTGAGGTTCCAAAGCCCGCAATTCCAGAGATTACGAAACCCACACTTCCTGAGGTACCAATGCCCGAGGTCCCTGTGGTTCCAAAAGCTGAAGTTCCAGAGGTTCCAAAGCCCACACTTCCTGAAATTACGAAACCCACACTTCCTGAGGTTCCAAAGACCGAGGTCCCTGTGGTTCCTAAACCTGAAGTTCCTGAGCTTCAAAAGCCCACACTTCCCGAGGTTCCAAAGCCCACATTCCCGAGATTCCAAAGCCCACTATTCCTGAGATCCCCAAGCCCATGGTACCTGAGGCTCCTAAGGTAACAGTTCCAGAGATTACTAAACCAGAGCTACCAACTCTACCAAAACCAGAAGTACCAAAGATTCCTGAACGCATGACCTGCCCAAGCCAACAATTCCTGACTTGCCAAAGGACTTTCCTATCCTTCCTTGCCGCATCCCTAGAGTATTGCATTTGTAAAAGCTTGTGATTTGTCTATTTTACTATTACTATTACAGTAAAGTTAGACGTCAATTCGGACTGTTAGATGATGATGCCCGACTGATCATCTATGTGTTTTAGTCATTGTGTTCAACCTTTTTTGCTTTTGTTTTATGTATTGCATAATTCATGGATTTCATTTTGTTGGTTTTTTAGAAGGCATAACGATTTGGTCAAACAATAACTTAACAAACATATATGTGTTTGATATGATCATAACCTTTTATTTCTAAATGTGCTTGCATTAGAGTTACTTAGCTAAAAGACCTAGGAGAAACTCCTGAAGTAAAGAACTACAGTATAATCTATTACACTAATCAATCTAGCTAGTAATAAATTTTACTAAATGTTCCCTCTTGAAGCTAGTCAAACAACTCTATGCCAGCGACTAAACTTTTAGCTGGTAAGTTAGGACAACTGCCAAATATTTATTTTGTGGCATAGAAATAATGTTCTCATCTAAGTGATATAAAACGAAGCATAATTATAACTTATTACATAAGTAGCAGTAGCATAGTAAATATCTAAGATAATATCATACATGGACAAAATAATATTAGAATAACTAATTTTGAGATATAAATGCATGTGCTTTCATTTTTTTACTTTTGAAAATGCTTTTCATAAGACTACTAATATATTTGTGGTAAATAAAGTGATTGTTACGGCCTATGTTGTGTGAGAGCTTCTCAATCAAATAATAATATTAGATTACTAATATATTAGCATTTCTATTACCTAAGATGATAATTGTTTCAAACTTGACTTTATTTTATGGCATATTACTAAAACTAGGATACATAATCATGTTTTACCGATTTATGCAATTATTTCTAACTTATTTAACATTTTATTAATAGCCAACTAAACCTTGAACCTCACATATTCGGCCATATCTCCCCAAGACACACCTTCATTCTTACCGAATTGCACCATCCGCACCTCCACTATTCTCATCATGATGACATCGGTCTCATTTGTTTTCCCGCACACGGGTTTTCGGCCGAACAATGGCGAAGGTCTTGCGATCTAGTTGTGAAGTAAGGATCATGAAATTTCAAAATGGGACCCCGCTTACACCCAATGGTTTCAAACAAATGTTTTAGCAATACGGTCACGAGCTCATTTGACAACATAATGGTTGAATGTGAGAGGGAAATATTGACAAGACACTTGATTAACTTTCAAATAAAACTTTGAAACTTCAAATCCACCATTAATATCTACTTTTTAGTTTTTTGCTATAAATACAACCTATGTTTTATACTCTTCCATATCGATCGCCTTACCAATACACCACCAAAATCACAATCTTAAACTTCACTTATGATATTCTCATGACTCTTTATTGATGTTTTTATCGAGATTAACGATAGAGTTCAATGGAAACCGAGAACTTTGACGATAACTTCACTTATGATATTTTTGGCTACTCTTTATTTATGCTTCTAGAAAAGTCTCCATATGAGTTAGTGTACAATAGACCTCCATCTCTCTCATTAAAAGTGTATGAGAGTTCTCGCTAAATAGCTAGAGACCATATACTTGAAACGATAAGTGATAGAAACTCATTACACTTTTTCCGTAAGCAAGTTTGTAGGACTAATGACAGACAAAACAAGCCTAGATAAACATATCCAAACAAAGGCCATATTAAGACCTTATCGAATAGGGCTGTTACAACTGACAATAGATGTCACTACCTCATTGGCTTAGTGGTAATGATGTGAACTTATTGCTAATACGCGCATGGTACACCATGCATCGAGCAAGGCCAAGAACATCACGCCATATGCTATTCTTGTCCTTCCATTAGATGACCACCACGTGGACTATCCTAAATTATTAGATTGCATTCATGGGTGGCACAAACCCTAAATGCATCTCTATAAATAGAAGTTCATTTCCACAAATGGACCAAGTCTCGCTCATCATGAAGGTAATCAATCTTCACACACCATAACACACACACTTCATAGTCGATATGAGCATACCCCAACTCTTGATCCTCGATCATACCTTAATGTCTTTACCGACGCGGGTAACCAAACACATGATTATCCTCATACAAATCACACCCCAATACATATCATACATAAATATTGTGCCATCCATGTTATACGCAACATACTTCAGTTATATATTCAATTAATTAACAGTAGACGTTATGAAAATGTAACAAAACGTATTCAATTAATTAACAAAAAAAATGGCTTTGATGATAAAGAGAGTTGTGTTACACCTTCTAAGGTTGTAATGCTTTTTCATATAGTAATTTCCAATCCGGCTTAGTTTACAAACTCAACGAAGTACAAAAAAATTAATCCATGAGTGAAAAGAATGAATGAAATATCCGATGAAAAAATGGCGTATTAGAGATACTAGGAACGTGATGGGAGTTTTCAACGATCATATTCATTATGTTGTTTTCTCTTTGACGGTCTCTGAATTCTCGAAAACGGCCATGATCATAACGCTAGTATTTGAGCATTTCAAAAGCGCAGAAGTAACTTTTTCTCCTAATGGTAAATAAAGATACAAAATCCAACAATTTATTTATCTTTATATAACATTTTGGAGAAACCTACTTGTATATTTGTATTATTTTAATAATATTTGAGGTAAATTTAGAGCCTTCTAAATTTGAGGCCCTTAGCGGTAGCCACTTCGCACACCTTCAAATACGATACAGCAAAGTTAGATGATGAAATATATGTACTTTCATTTTTTCATTTTTGAAAATGCTTTTCATAAGACTACTAATATATTTGTGTTAAATAAAGTGATTGTTACGACCTATGTTGTGTGAGAGCTTCTCAATCAAATAATAATATTATATTACTAATATATTTGCATTTCGATTACCTAAGAGGATAATTGTTTCCTACTTGACTTTATTTTATGGCATATTACTAAAACTAGGATACATAATCATGTTTTGCCGATTTTGCGCAGCTATTTCTAACTTATCTAACATTTTATTAATAGCCAACTAAACCTTGAACCTCACATATTCGGCCATATCTCCCCGCACACACCTTCATTCTTACCGAAGTCGCACCATCTGCACCTCCACTATTCTCATCATGATGACATCGGTCTCATTTGTTTTCCTTCACACGGGTTTTCGACAAGAACAATGGCGAAGGTCTTGCGATCCAGTTGTGAAGTAAGGATCACAAAATTTCAAAATGAGACCTCGTTTACACCCAACGGTTTCCAAACAAATTCAGCAATACGGTCAGCCAGCTCATTTGACAACATAATGGTTGAATGTGAGTGGGAAACATTGACAAGACAATTGTTTAACTTTCAACTAAAACTTTGGAACTTCAAATCCATCTTCAATATCTACTTTTTAGTTTTTTTGCTATAAATACAACCTATGTTTTATACTTTTCCATATCGACTGCCATACCAATACACCACCAAAATCACAATCTTAAACTTCACTTATGATATTCTCGGCTACTTTTTATTGACAGCTTTACTGAGGTTAACGACAAAGTTCAATGGAAACCGAGAACTTTGACGATAACTTCACTTATGATATTTTTGGCTACTCTTTATATATGCTTCTAGAAAAGTCTCCATATGAGTTAGTGTACAATAGACCTCCATCTCTCTCATTAAAAGTGTATGAGAGTTCTCGCCTAAATAGCTAGAGACCATATACTTGAAACTGGCCCGAGACAGGCCCATAAGGGATAGAAACTGTCACACTTTGCCTCGTAAGCAAGTTTATATAGCTGATGACAGACAAAACAAGCCTACATAAACATATCTAAACAAAGGCCATACTAAGACCTTATCCAAAAGGGCTGGTACAACAGACAATAGATGTCACTAGCTCATTAGCTTAGAGGTAATGATGTGAACATATTGCTAATACGTGCATGGTACACCCCATGCACCGAGCATTGCCAAGAACATCACGCGATATGTTATTCTTGTCCCTTCCATTAGATGACCACCACGTGGACCATCCTAAACAATTAGATTGCATTCACGGGTGGCACAAAACCCTAAATTTATCTCTATAAATAGAAGTTCATTTCCACAAAATGGACCAAGTCTCATTCACCATTAAGGTAATCAATCTTCACACACCATAACACACACACTTCATAGTCGTATGTGAGCATACCCCAACTCTTGATCCTCGATCATACCTTAATGTCCTTACCGTACGTGGGTAACCAAACACATGATTATCCTCATCCAAATCACACTCCAATACGTATCATATGTAAACATTGTGCCATCCATGTTATACGCAACATACTTCAGTTATATATTCAATTAATTAATAGTAGACATTATGAAAATGTAACAAAGCGTATTCAATTAAGTAACAAAAAAAATAGCTTTGATGATAAAGAAAGTTGTGTTACACCTTCTAAGGTTGTAATGCTTTTTCATATAGTAATTTCCAATCCTGCTTAGATTACAAACTCAACGAAAAACAAAAAAATTAATCCATGAGTGAAAAGAATGAATGAAATATCCAAGAAAAATGGAGTATTAGAGATACTAGAACGCATGGAAGTTTTCAACGATCATATTCATTATGTTGTTCTTTGACGGTCTCGAATTCTCAAAACGGCCATGATCATAATGCTAGTATTTGAGCATTTCAAAAGCGTTGTATAACTTTTTCTCCTAATGGTAAATAAATGCACAAAATCCAACTATTTATTTATCGTTATATAACATTTTGGAGAAACCTACTTGTATATTTGTATTATTTTAATAATATTTGAGGTAATTTTTTTTTTTTTTTTTTTTTTTTTTTTTTGAACAAAGAGGTAAATTTAGATGCCTTCTAAATTTGAGGCCCTTAGCGGTATCCACTTCACACTAGGGGTGAGCATGGTTCGGTTTGGCTCGGTTTTGTATAAAATCAAACCGAACCAAAAATTTCGGTTTTGATTTTAGAAACCATTCGGTTTTGGTTTTGTGTCAGTTTGGTTTTTCGGTTGTCTGCTTTTTTCGGTTTGGTTTTTCGGTTTTTCGGTTTCTATCACGATTTATCGAGCTATGCTTTTCAAAGTAGATTTGACACATATTATAAAATACAACCATATCTTAAACCGGTACCGTAACAACGGTACTAAAATGGGTAAAGAACCGTCATAAATCAAGTGCCAACATTCTCAAAGTTGCCTCCAAGTTCTAAGGATTTAATTTGTTAGAGCTTGAAAGGTACACTAAAATAATTGAAGGGTGTGTAAACGAACAAAGAATGATGTTGGAACAAGTTCTTCAATCTTTTGATGTAATTGCACCATATTCAACAGGAACAACCATTAACATTCAAACTTAATGTGTTCTTGTAACATTTGTGTACCCGTTTTTTTTTACCTTAAAGCACATTTGTGTTATGTATATTGTTATGAAATAAAATATTAACAGAGTTATTACACATTTGAAATGCATCATTGACAACGGTAATGTAAAAGGAAGATATCGTGATAACGTATTTATATTATTTATGAACAACAAGGCAAGATATATTATTTTGACTTTAAATGTCGGTTCGGTTTCTATTGGTCGGTTTTAAAGTTAAACCAAACCGAACCAAAACTTCGGTTTTTCAAAATATAAAACCGAACCGCCGGTTTTTCAATCGGTTTCGTTTTTGGTTTCGTTCTTCGGTTTTTTCGGTTTAGGTTCGGTTTTTGGTTTCTTGCACACCCTACTTCACACACCTTCAAGTACAATACTCAACCAAACTAAATTGATGATATATGATTTCTTTTTGTACGTCGTTAGACCTTTGAATAGTCTATCCAATTAGAGCATTAAAATAGCATAATCATTACTATAATATAAGCCAACAAATGACATAGATACCGTACTGCAACTAATTAAGACTAGTCAATTATTAAATAAGTAAGAGAATATGATTTATTTTAATCATCATCTCGTGGCAGTTTGCCAAGTTTCATCCCTAAATTTTCATAAAGACAAGAAGTCAAGAATACAAGTCAATAACTCCTAGTATGTAGTTGATCTAATCTCCCAATACGCCTATAATTCCCACCAACTTATCTACTTATAACTATTTCCATATCTCATGTCTTCTATATAAATCTAAATCAACACATGCATTCTCAACACAGCTCAAACCACTTTCTTATCTTCTAATTTTAGCATATAAAACCGCTGCGTACCCTTGCAAGATTCAATGGCACATTGCAGACTCAATTTGTTCTTGGTGATGCTAGTGGCCATCACTCTGGCAACCATCAATGGTGGGAAACTTGTGGTTGATGCGCGAAACTCTTGGATACACCGATATTCCAAAGCCCACTCTTCCTGACATTCCAAAGCCTCAGGTTCCTGTGATTCCAAAGCCGGTACCAGAGGTACCAAAGCCCACACTCCCGAGATTCCAAAGCCCGAAATACCAGAGCTTGAAGCCCACACTTCCTGAGGTTCCAAAGCCGGAAGTACCAGTGCTTCCAAACCCACGCTTCCCGAGGTTCCTAAACCTGAGGTCCCTTTGATTCCTAAACCGGAAGTTCCTGAGGTTCCAAAGCCCACAATTCCTGAGATTACTAAACCCACACTTCCTGAGGTACCAAAGCCCGAGGTCCCTGTGGTTCCTAAACCTGAAGTTCCTGAGGTTCCAAAGCCCACACTTCCTGAGATTACGAACCCACACTTCCTGAGGTTCCAAAGACCGAGGTCCCTGTGGTTCCTAAACCTGAAGTTCCTGAGCCCAAAGCCCACACTTCCCGAGGTTCCAAAGCCCACAATTCCCGAGATTCCAAAGTCCACTATTCCTGAGATCCCCAAGCCCGCGGTACCTGAGGTTCCTAAGGTAACAGTTCCAGAGATTACTAAACCAGAGCTACCAACTCTACCAAAACCAGAAGTACCAAAGATTCCTGAAACGCAAGACCTGCCCAAGCCAACAATTCCTGAGTTGCCCAAGGACTTTCCTATCCCTTCCTTGCCGCATCCCTAGAGTACTGCATTTGTAAAAGCTTGTGATTTGTCTATTTTACTATTACTATTACAGAAAAGTTAGACATCAATTCGGACTGTTAGATGATGATGCCCGACTGATCATCTATGTGTTTTAGTCATTGTGTTCAACCTTTTGCTTTTGTTTTATGTATTGCATAATTCATGGATTTCATTTTGTTGGTTTTTAGATGGCATAACAATTTGGTCAAACAATAACTTAACAAACATATATGTGTTTGATATGATCATAACCTTTTATTTCTAAATGGCTTGCATTAGTGTTACTTAGCTAAAAGACCTAGGAGAAACTCCTGAAGTAAAGAACTACAGTATAATCTATTACACTAATCAATCTAGCTAATAATAGATTTTACTAAATGTTCCCTCTTAAAGCTAGTCAAACAACTCTATGCCAGCGACTAAACTTTTAGTTGGTAAGTTAGGACAACAGCCAAATATTTATTTTGTGGCATAGAAATAATATTCTCATCTAAGTGATATAAAACGAAGAAGCTTATTTTTACATAAGTAAAGTAGCATAGTAAATATCTAAGATAATAGCATACATGGACAAAATAATATCAGAATAACTAATTTTGAGATCCGAAATATATGTAATTTCATTTTTTTATTTTTGAAAATGCTTTTCATAAGACTACTAATATATTTGTGTTAAATAAAGTGATTGTTACGACCTATGTTGTGTGAGAGCTATTCAATCAAATAATAATATTAGATTACTAATATATTTGCATTTCTATTACCTAAGATGATAATTGTTTCCAACTTGACTTTATTTTATGGCATATTACTAAAATTAGGATACATAATCATGTTTTGCCGATTTTGTGCAGCTATTTCTAACTTATTTAACATTTTATTAATAGCCAACTAAACCTAGAACCTCACATATTCGGCCATATCTCCCCGCACACACCTTCGTTCTTATCGGAAGTCGCACCATCTACACCTCCACTATTCTCATCATGATGACATTGGTCTCATTTGTTTTCCGCACACGGGTTTCGATGGAACAATGGCGAAGGTCTTGCGATCCAGCTTGTGAAGTAAGGATCACGAATTTCAAAATAGGACCCGCTTACACCCAACGGTTTCCAAACAAATGTTTCAGCAATACGGTCAGCGAGCTCATTTGACAACATAATGGTTGAATGTGAGAGGGAAACATTGACAAGACGCTTGTTTAACTTTCAAATAACTTTGGAACTTCAAATCCACCATCAATATCTACTTTTTAGTTTTTTTGCTATAAATACAACCTATGTTTTATACTTTTTCATATCGACTGCCTAACCAATACACCACCAAAATCACAATCTTAAACTTCACTTATGATATTCTTCGGCTACTCTTTATTGACAGCTTTACTGAGGTTAACGACAGAGTTCAATGGAAACCGAAAACTTTGACGATAACTTCACTTATGATATTTTTGGCTACTCTTTATTTATGCTTCTAGAAAAGTCTCCATATGAGTTAGTGTACAATAGACCACCATCTCTCATTAAAAGTGTATAAGAGTTCTCGCCTAAATAGCTAGAGACCATATATTTGAAACGGGCCCACATCGCCCATAAGGGATAACGTCACACTTTGTCCGGTAAGCAAGTTTGTAGGGTCGACCGCACAAAACAAGCCTAGATAAACATATCCAAACAAATGCCATATTAAGACCTTATCGAATCAGGGTCATATAACAGACAATAGATGTCACTACCTCATTGGCTTAGAGGTAATGATGTGAACATATTGCTAATACGTGCATGGTACACCCCATGCACCGAGCAGTGCCAAGAACATCACGCCATATGTTATTCTTGTCCCTTCCATTAGATGACCACCACGTGGACCATCCTAAACTATTATGTAGAAAACTAGAAGGGGGGGTTGAATAGTTTACCGATTAAAAACTTTGTTTTGAAACTTATTGAAAGATCAATTGATATTGATCTTAAGTATGTTAATGAAATATGCAAGCAATATGTAATAAGTAAATAAGGGAAGAAATGATCAAACCACAACAAGTTGTTTATAGTGGTTCGGCCTACAAGGGCTCTTTTTCCCTTCCCCAATCCACTCCCCCGAGTCTCACACTCGAGAGTTTAACTTCACTAGTCAACAAGCTCCTTTCACCCGCGGAGAAAACCTTTACACTTCGCTTACACTATTTCCGACACTAAGCTAGATGTCGAGTTCTTTCCAAGGGTACAACAACTCCCACACACAAATGTATTTTGAGGACTAAAATACTAACCAACACACTCACAAGATTATGATGGTTTGATACAACACTCAAGTATGAATCAACACTAGATCATACAACACTAAACAAACAAGACTTCCAACTTCGTTGAAGCTTGAATATGACTTGATCTTCTTTGCTACAAAAGAGATCACTAATATGATATGCAACCGAGTTAGAAAGGTTGAGAGAAGATATGTATGAGAGTATGTTAGAAAGGGATGAGAAACTACTTGGCTTGGCATTGCTATTTATAGCCAAAGTGGACAGAGCTGCCCACGGACCGCGGACCCTTAAAAGGGTTCCGCCTGTACCATTTTGGTACCGCTTGATCGACAAATCAAGATATCAAATCTTGCTTAAAGTCAACTCAATCTAAGAGAGATTGTGCAAGATATGGAGAGTATAAATCTTCACAAAATATCTAATGGAATCTACAAATGATTCCCATGATGTAATACATGATGTCAAATGTTGTATTACTATTAATAGAAATATGCAATGCTTAAGTAGTGTTTGGTTTTAGGAACCTAACACATTCTACAAACTACTATCATACATAATGATTAGAGTCATATCAAGATGTTACTAATCATAAATGTAAATGCTTGAATGATGAATATATTTGTTTAAGAAAGCTTGTTTTAATATCTAATAAACTTGACAAGCTTTAAGCTTTTATAAATTAAATTTACTTTTGTCGTTAACAAAACTTAGGCAAAGATCAAAAATATCAATAACGCTTAATGACGATATTTGTATTAACAATCTCCCTTTTGTTGAGGACAAAATATAAATTTTATTTTTATAAAAGAAACAAAGTTTGTACAAGAGTTATAAAATATTAGTTTTAGAACTTGAAAAGGAAATGATAATGTAAGTGTATGAAATTTGACTTTTATGAAAGTCAAAGAATTCACTAGTTGATGCATGATGTTGACTTTTTCGTAAAGTCAAAGTGTGCGCTTTGACCTTTTAAGAAAAGTCAAGTATTACCAATGAGGGTTCCTGTTTGACTTTTAGAAAGTCAATTGTATGCGCTTGACTTTTCGTAAAAGTCAAATATAAATAATTTCCAAGTTCTATATTTTCTCCCCTTTTGTCTCAACAAAAGAAGAGGCTATCGGAATGTAATGAGCTCGAGCTATTATCTCCCCTTGTTCAAAGCTCCCTAAATTGGGTGCTTTAATGGAAGATACATGGATTGTGAAAATAAAGCTACAAAAAAATTGTTAGTAATAATGATCATTCACAAGCATTTCCAAACACTATGTAATGACACCAACAACATAATAAACAACATTCATTTGTTAAAATTTTTCATGAGTAAAGATCATGAAAAGAGAACACAATGATGTGTTTCTAGTACAAGAGAAAAAAAAAATTATCCTAAAAACAACAAAAAAAAAACAAATAAAAGACTATTCTAAGAACCATCCTAAAGAGATGGTGGATGGGAAAGAGCGTTGAGACGCTCAAGAATGTGGTTGAGGATGAACCTCATTTCCTCGTGGAAGTCATGGACCATAATCCGGGTCCGTTCCACCAAATGATGGCAATGGTGGTGGATGACTTGGCCTAGGAGGCAAGTCTTCCAAGTCCTCTAGGAAAGGATTTGGTGATGTTGGTGGAGTAGAAAATAACTCCATGGGAGTGAGAGTGGGAGACCTTGGTGAAGGTGGTGATGGTGTTTTGGATGTTTGGATGGGTGCGGTGGAGGTGAAGTAGGTGCTTTTGATGGTGGTGGAGTGGTGATCACAATGTGTGATGAAGTAGGTGTAGCCAAGGTAAGTGTGTATCATCTCTAATGGGAGATGAGATTGTAAGGTGAGGAGTCGGATGATGAGCTAAGATGAGTAAGACAACAAGGTCTTACGCTAATTCTAGCGGTTTTCTTGCAAGGTTTTGGTGATGATTTAGTCATTTTTAACTTGGGTTTTGATTTGCTAGATAGTAATGAGAATAAGAAAGGTGTGAGGATGATCATGGTAAAGCCTTTCAATTTATAGAGGTGTAAAAATGGTGAGAGATGTGTTTGATTTGATGTTGAACCATTGAAGAGATGAGGTTCCTCATGATTTGGAAGTGGGTTGAATGCTAGTCATGTCACCCAAGTCAATCCATTCAAAGAAGATGGAGTGAAGAAGAAAAGATATGCAATTAATGTGTTCTAGTGAGTGGAATTTCCTAATATTCAGATTACCCACGGATTTGAAGGTACCAAAAATTTGGTTCCTTCCTTTATGCCAAAGGGCTCCTTGGGTGGATTTTTCAAATTTTGAATTTTGGTGGAAATGGATTTCACATCCCTTAGTGAATAATACTAGTTCTAATAACAAGATAAACTAGTTAAGATTGATTTATAAGTGATGGAAGATAATTTGAATTACGAAGAGTCGAAATTCGTAAAATTACCCGGAGGATCCACGGCACTCAAAATCATACATGCAGACGGAACCCAAAAAGGGTGCCGTCTCGTCCTCAGACAGATATGGCGGTACCAAAATTCATAAAGGACGGTACCAAAATAAGGGTGCCGTCGATCCGTGGAGTGTCAAATTTGGATGTAAAGTTTCTAAAACCGAATTTTCCGAAATCAAAATTTTCTCAAAACTCGTTATACTAAACATTTCTAGTTAGGAAAAGTAAATAACACATATGTAAACATAGTGGAGCATAGATTAAGAGCAAGGCTTATTGATTTTCACAATATAGTGAAAATGGGTAAAATTTGATAGCATACTTGTGCTATCCCCCTGCATGAGATTGTTAGCATACACCATTGTTTCAAGTTATATTATCATCCTACATAATAAAAACAACTAAATAGTATCAAACATTAACGATAATGCATTGTTCCAAACACTCCTTAAAGTACCCTTATTTGTCCAACTTGTAAATTTTGTTCATCATCCTACCAAGGCATTTGAACATTCCCTTAGTTTGCTTGAATTACCGATTCATTCTCAATTTCGGAAGAGATGTGTAATACTCTTGAGGTGGAAGACGAGAGCTTGGAAGACCATCCTGAGCTATTTGATGATGATGATGAAGGAGTTGGAGGTTTAGCTCTCTTGCCTTTAGTCTTAGCAACTCTAGCATCACTCAAGGCACAAAGATGTGAGGATGAGATCATATTGAAGGTGCATCCCTTTGGGGTTGGTGGAATTGGAGCGAAGTTTCTATATAGACGGGTGAGAAGCATCCCGTATGGAAGAGCAACGGATCCTCGAGTTGGAATATCAATCATTCTTCTAGCTATGTAGTAGCTAAGTTGAATGGTTGTCGGGTGGACAAGTTGTAAAGCATGTGACAAAGACAAGCGCTTATGTGATCCCTATTTCCTATGGTGCTAATGACGCTTGCTCTAAGTAACTCCTCCCATTTCTTAAATTCGTGCTTAAGTTCATTGAGCTCCATTCCATATGGATCTCGGTCTACCTCTTTTCCTTTCGGGTGACTCGGGTTGTATCCGCTTTTGGGTTAAAGGTGTTCACGGATTACATCCTTATCGGCTAAACGGGTTACGTAGGGAGAGAGCGGTCATTGATTGCATCAAGGCGGTGAGTGACCACTTATCCGTAGACACAAGTTCCACGGTTGGGAATTCCTAGTACTCTAGCAAAGTCACTTAAAGTGATGGTGTAGTCATTTTGGTTGATTCTAAAGCTAAGACAAAACTCATCATCTTCATCACTAAAACCGGTCACACTAGCATAGAATTCTAATACGAACCTAGGACAAATTGGTTCATCAATGTCAAGAAGACAATCGAATTGAATGGCGGCTAGTTCTTCACGAAGATTGGTATGCTCAAGGAAGGATGAGTGAATGGTTCTACCTCGTGGAAATACCTTGATTCTAGACCCTAAATATTTCTACTTGTTCCTTGGTGAGTCCTTTGGTTTTGTGGTGTTTGGGAATGTAGTTAAGGGTGTCTTTGTGATCATAGAATCTTGCGGCTACCATGGTTATTCCTAAGGACAAGAATTAACATGTTAAAATGAAATGAATTTTAACATTTTTGATTCTAGTGTGTGCCTATATGAAAACAATTTGAGTTATGCGGTTATCTCGACTCATTTTATGCACAAAATGGTTTTAGTGGAGTGTTTGGCAAATACCATGAGATAACCCAAATGCTCCTAATTCAATGTGGCTACATTTGAATATACCCGGAGTGCATATTAGTTATGCAATACCTTTAGTATTCAAGAGCATGCAAGTGATGAAAATACTAACGCTTCTATTTGTATTAGCAATGAAAATGTTTTCCTATAAGTGAGAAGCTTTTCAAAACTTTTGACATGGGGTGTTTGGTTGTTTGAATAAGGCCTTATATTTATTATCTATCAATTAGTGGAAACATGATTTTGTTTATGCAATATGATAATGTAGTACCTAATTTGAATGACTAGTTATGCAATTTGCCAATTGAATTCATATTTGGTATAAAAGCATACATAAAACCCCATGTAATGATTTGTGATAGTTTTGTGCATAAATAAGAATCCTAGACTCGTAATTAAGAGATGAAATGTAGTTAGGATACTTACAATGATGTTATCTTCGATGATTAGTGAGTGGGAAGATGATAATGATGAGCTTGGTTTAAGTTTTACACGCTTTGGTAAAGTGGGTTGTGAGGAAGAAGATGTTATGTATAAAGTCGCTTTTGTTTCAGAGACACCACGGACCGACGGTACCAAAATTTTGGTTCCGTCCGTGTTGTCGTTTAGTGCCGTACTACATGAGCGTAAACAAGACAAAATTGTTTTGGTTTGACTATTCTAATGTTTTAGGAAATGTTTATTCTACATGCTTGGTTCCATTAACCCTAAACCAAGTCTAAGAAGATTAAAAGGTTCTCGCTAAGAGGTTTAGTAAGGATGTCGGCAATGTTGTCTTCGGAGGATACTTTCTCGATTGAAATGTTTCCTTTTGAACATTGTCAAGAAAGTGATGACGGATTTCAATGTGCTTTGTACGAGCATGTTGAACGGATTCTTCTCGAGATCGATGGCTCCTTTGTTGTCGCAGTATCACAATGTCGTTGAGATGAATTCGTAGTCTCACGAGAGCTTGCTTCATCCAAAGAGCTTGTTGACATGCTTTTCCGGCCGAGACGATTCGGCTTCAGAGTAGAGATGGCTAAAGCCGTTTGCTTTTTGCAAACCATGAGGTGAGACAATGTCCAACAAAAGTGCAAATACCACTTGTACTTTTTCTATCGACATAATCACCGCATGATCCGAGTCGGCATACACTATGGTTTCTATACCCGCTCCTTTGGGATACCATAATCCTAAACACGTTGTTCCCTTAATATATCTAAAATCCTTTTAATGCTTCTAAGTGTGATGCCTTTGGGTTTTCTTGAAAACGAGCACATAGACAAACACTAAACATAATGTCGGGTCTACTAGCCGTAAGATAGAGTAGGCTACCAATCATTCCTCTATATTTAGTGTTATCTACGGATTCACCTTCTTCGTCCTTGGTGAGTTTAGTGTCCGAGGACATGGGTGTTTTAGTTGGTTTGGAATCTTCAAGACCAAATTTCTTAAGCATGTCTTTTATATATTTAGATTGATTAAAGAAAATACCGTCTTCTAGTTGTTTAATTTGAAGTCCTAGAAAGAAGTTTAACTCACCCATCATACTCATTTCAAACTCGTCATGCATGATTTTAGAAATCATTACATAGTTCTTGACAAGTTGATCCGAATATAATGTCATCAACGATATTTGAACAATAATAATTTGCGATTCCTTTTCTTAGTAAAAGAGTATTATCTACTAATCCCATAGTATATTTGTTATCAATAAGAAAAGTCTTAAGACGGTCGTATCAAGCTTTAGGTGCTTGTTTAAGGTCAGATAATGCTTTCTTGAGTTTGAAGACATGATGTGGTTTCTCAAAGTCGGTAAAACCGGAGGTTGAGCAACATACACTTCTTCGTTAATAAACCCATTAAGAAAAGCACTCTTAACATCCATTTGAAATAATTTAAAATCATAAGCACATGCATAAGCAAGTAATATTCTAATAGATTCAAGTCTAGCTACCGTGCATAAGTTTCATCATAGTCAATTCCTTCTTGTTGATTATAACCTTGTGCAACAAGCCTAGCTTTGTTTCTAGATACTATACCATTTTCGTCCATTTTGTTTCGAAGACCCATTTTGTTCCAATTATAGTTTGATCTTTAGGTTTTGGAACTAGTTTCCAAACATCATTTCTAACTAATTGGTTTAATTCTTCTTGCATGGCCATTACCCATGACTCATCTTTTATTGCTTCATTTATGGTTTTGGTTCAATGGTGGATACAAAACAAAAATGATTACTTTGATTTTGAGCTTGTGATCTTAAGGTTCTTTGATTAAGTTTTCCTATGACCTTTTCTAATGGATGACTTTTAGATTCTTTTATGTTGACAATTTCCTTATTTAATGGTTCATCTTCCTTATTATTATTAATTTGACTTTCAATTATTTGACTTTCAACTAAGTCATCATCTACCAAAGGTGATGTCTTAGAGGAGGTGGACTTCGTCAAATGTTATGTTCAACGATTCCTCGACTATCATTGTTTCTTTATTTAGGACAATGTAAGCTTTACTAGTTTGAGAGTAACCAAGAAATACACCTTCATAAGACTTTGGGTCAAACTTGGTGAGATAATCCTTAGTGTTAAGAATAAAACATTTGCAACCAAAGACTTTAAAATATCCTAATGTTGGCTTTTTACCTTTATAAAGTTCATATGGTGTTTTGTTTAGGAAAGGACGATTAGGACTCTATTTAGAATATATGTAGAAGTGTCAAGCGTTACACCAAAACTTTTGAGGAATGTTTTGTTCATTAAGCATTGTTCTACTCATTTCTTGAATTGTTCTATTTTACGCTCTACTACTCCATTTGATTGAGGTGTTCGTGGAGCGGAAAAGTTATGTGTTATACCATTTGTATCACAAAAGTTTCCAAATTGAGTTTCGTTGTCAAATTCACGACCATGATCCGTTCGGATCGACACAATTTTGACACCTAGAAGATTTTGAATTTTCTTGCTAAGTATTTCAAATTTATCAAAAGCTTCATTTTTGGTTTTCAAAAATAACGTCCAAGTAAACCTTGAGTAATCATCTACTATGACCAAAGTGTATAAGTTGCCTCCATAGCTTCTTATAGCAGATGGTCCAAACAAATCCATATGTAATAATTCTAGACACTTAGATGTAGATACCATATTTTTAGATTTGTGACTACTATGTGTTTGTTTACCAATTTTGCAAGCGTCGCAAAAGTGTTGGTCATATTTTAGTTTTGGCAAATTCCTAACTAATTCTTTTGAAGATAAGTTTTGTATAAGTCTCATATTAGCGTGACCTAAGCGTCTATGCCAAAGAGATGAGCTATCGTCTAATGTTGTTAGGCAAAGTTTGTCATTATATGTTTTATCTATTTTCATGACGATATGTTATTTTTCCTAACTCCTTTAGCTATGGTGATACCATCTTTTAGTATTTTACTACCATTTTCATCAAATAGTACTTTATACTTTTATCGCATAGTTGGCTAATACTAAGTAGATTAAATCCTAACCTATCCACATGAGCAACATTTTCAATAGTTAGAGAGTTATGAGCAATCGTACCTTTGCCAATGATTTTGCTTTTGAGATTGCTACCGAAGGTGACATTACCTCCGTCATACTCTTGGTATGATGAGAAGAGACTTTGTTGCCCGTCATGTGTCGTGAGCATCCACTATCTTTTATCCATTCATCGTTCCAATCCAACTTTCAAACATACCTAAGAAGCGAATAACTCAAACATTTGGTCCCCAATATCTCATGGGTCCGTTTGGGTTAAACATACCATTTATTTGATTCATGTATGGAAATGATTGATAAGGGTTCCATGGCATGTAACTGAGTTTGATATGGTCTAGGAAAGTTTTGATTCCAACCGTTGTGTTGGTAGTTATGTTGAACGTTGTGGTTGCTCTTAGGAAAGGGCGTTTGGCAAAAGAAGTTTTATGTCGTTGTTGAGTAGTTTTGATCTAAATTCATTTTAATAAGTCCTACTCGATATAATGGCTGGTTTTAGTTTAACATTATCATTGGTTTTCTTTGTTATTTTAACAAATTGATGACGGTCCGTATTGCATAACATTCTGCTTTCAAGTACCAGCGGTACCGTTTTTTGACAACGGACGGAACCCTTTTTTGGTTCCGTTCGTCCCGGTCTTGCATAAAGACAGATTTGATGTAATGTTCGTCTTTTTCTACCGCTTTGTTTTGACTCTTAGGTATTAAAACTTCATTAAATCCTAGCCCATTCATGTCTCCCGGTGTTTTATGGATTTTAACTATTTCATCGGCAATAGCGATGTTTTGTTAAACCTTTAAACTTAGAATTATTTTCTATTAAAACTTCTTGTGTGAGCTTTAGTTTTTCTATTTCAAGATTTAGCTCTTGACATGATTTACAATCATTGTCATTTGCTTTTCCTTTTCAAGTCGTTTAGCTTTTCTTTTAACTCATATACCTCATTTTCCAAAACTCCTTTTAGTTTTTAGAAATTTATTTTTAGTTATGATTTTTAGACTTAGCTCACACAATTGATTATATTGTTTTTGCAAGGTGTCATCATCTATGGAAGAATAAGAAGAATCGGAAAGTACCTCATTTGACTCATGTGCCATTAGAGCGATCTCTTCCTTGCTTGATTCTTCATCGTCTTCACTATCACTCCAAGCACCGCTCACAAAAGCTCGTTGAGTTTTGCTCTTAGGTGGCTTGGGACATTCTCCTATGAGATGACTTGTATCACCACATCTAAAACACTTTCTTTCACCTTTGATCTTCTTATCATCCCGATCTTTTCGGAATGGCTTCTTTTCTTCTCGAGGTTGTCTTACAAACTTTCCTCTTCTTCTAAAGAACTTCTTGAAATCTCTAACGGCCATGGCATACTCCTCATCTTCACTATCGGAACAAGATTCACCATCATCGCTGATTCCGCCTTTGCTTTAAGAGCAACGGATTTGATCTTCTCCTTTCTTCCTTTGATGATCTCGAATCTTTCTCCATTACCATTTCGTGAACTTTGAGGTTGCCAATTAGCTCGTCTAGTGACATTATTGAGAGATCTTTTGATTCTTCAATAGCGGTCACTTTAGCTCTCCATTTGGGATGGAGTGCTCTAAGAAATTTCGACAAAGTTCTTACTACGAAAAGATTCGTCAAGTGCTTTAAGTGATGTAATGATAGTGTTAAACGAGCAAAGCCACAATCAATGGTTTCATCTTCGGGGATAACAAATTGTTCATATTGTTGAACAAGAAGATCAATTTTGTTATCCTTGACTTGTGAATTACCTTGATGTGTAACAATTAAAGATTCCCAAATATCTTTAGCGGTTTCACACATAAAAATTCTTTCATATTCTTTTCTAGGTAAAGCATTATAAAGCATCATTTTAGCTTCATTATTTTTAGCAACTAATTTCTTTTGTTCATCAACGGAAATATCTTTTGTTGTAGAACTAAAATCTCCTTTAACAATAATAAACCAAAGATCTATATCTTTTGATTTTACATATGTTTCAAAACGGTTTTCCAATAGATAAATCCATTGGTTTCAAAGAGTGGTGGTCTTTGCATAGATTGCCCTTCTTTAAAGTTTTCGAATCCATGGATCGTTTCAAGTTTATAAAATACAAGTTATTTTAGAAATTCTTGAGCAACGAGGCTCGTACCAATTGTAGAAAACTAGAAGGGGGTTGAATAGTTTACCGATTAAAAACTTTGTTTTGAAACTTATTGAAAGATCAATTGATATTGATCTTAAGTATGTTAATGAAATATGCAAGCAATATGTAATAAGTAAATAAGGAAGAAATGATCAAACCACAACAAGTTGTTTATAGTGGTTCGCCTACAAGGACTCTTTTTCCTTGCCCTACTCCACTCCCGAGTCTCACACTCGAGAGTTTAACTTCACTAGTCAACAAGCTCCTTTCACCGCGGAGAAAACCTTTACACTTCGCTTACACTATTTCCGACACTAAGCTAGATGTCGAGTTCTTTCCAAGGGTACAACAACTCCACACACAAATGTATTTTGAGGACTAAAATACTAACCATCACACTCACAAGATTATGATGGTTTGATACAACACTCAAGTATGAATCAACACTAGATCATACAACACTAAACAAACAAGACTTCCAACTTCTCGTTGAAGCTTGAATATGACTTGATCTTCTTTGCTACAAAAGAGATCACTAATATGATATGCAACCGAGTTAGAAAGGTTTAGAGAAGATATGTATGAGAGTATGTTAGAAAGGGATGAGAAACTACTTGGCTTGGCATTGCTATTTATAGCCAAAGTGATGATGAGCTGTCACGGACCGCGGACCCTTAAAGGGTTCCGCCTGTACCATTTTGGTACCGCCGGTCCGACAATCAAGATATCAAATCTTGCTTAAAGTCAACTCAATCTAAGAGAGATTGTGCAAGATATGGAGAGTATAAATCTTCACAAAATATCTAATGGAATCTACAAATGATTCCCATGATGTAATACATGATGTCAAATGTTGTATTACTATTAATAGAAATATGCAATGCTTAAGTAGTGTTTGGTTTTAGGAACCTAACACAATCTACAAACTACTATCATACATAATGATTAGAGTCATATCAAGATGTTACTAATCATAAATGTAAATGCTTGAATGATGAATATATTTGTTTAAGAAAGCTTGTTTTAATATCTAATAAACTTGACAAGCTTTAAGCTTTTATAAATTAAATTTACTTTTGTCGTTAACAAAACTTAGGCAAAGATCAAAAATATCAATAACGTTTAATGACGATATTTGTATTAACATATTAGATTGCATTCATGGGTGGCACAAAACCCTAAATGCATCTATATAAATAGAAGTTCATTTCCACAAAATGGACCAAGTCTCATTCATCATGAAGGTAATCAATCTTCACACACCATAACACACACACACTTCATAGTCGTATGTGAGCATACCCCAACTCTTGATCCTCGATCATACCTTAATGTCTTTACATTACGTGGCTGCTGACAAGGAGGGGTCTCAACAGACTGATAGTTTACCACAAGCTCCAATTGTGGTGGATGATATAATGAAGGAGCCAGTGGTGGTTTCTAGTGTGCAACAGGAAGTGGGTCAGCCTTCTTCTTTCACTTCTACTTCTCCCCCTAAAAGGACTAATCCGTTCTCTAAAGTCGGAGAAATTGTTGTTTCTGACAGTGATGATGACCAAGTACTTCCAGAGGATAACCCGATGGCGAATTTTCTTGCCTCTGGAGGTAGTGGATACGAACATGAAGATGAAGAGGATTATGATGATTATACGAGCCACGTCTACGATCTCCCACATGAATTAAATGATTTTAAGCTCAAAGGGCATGGTAAAAAGTAGTCTTGGTGTTCGTATAGTGGTAGTATATCTCCTGTGAGTTGTGGTTTATTTTTTTATTTTGAAATTGGAAGTGCATTATGTAAGTTCCCCCATATAACGGGCTGAGATATGAGATGTCACTCATATCCTTTGTACTTAAATGTTTTTTGGAGTAATAATATTTACCGGGTCTCTTGACCTTTTACCCAAAAAAAAACACATGATTATCCTCATCCAAATCACACTCCAATACGTATCATATGTAAACATTGTGCCATCCATGTTATACGCAACATACTTCACTTATATATTCAATTAATTAACAGTAGACGTTATGAAAATGTAACAAAACGTATTTAATTAATTTACATAAAAAATAGCTTTGAAGATAAAGAAAGTTGTGTTACAACTTCTAAGGTTGTAATGCTTTTTCATATAGTAATTTCCAATCCGGCTTAGATTACAAACTCAACGAAAAACAAAAAATTAATCCATGAGTGAAAAGAATGAATGAAATATCCGATGAAAAATGGAGAATTAGAGATACTTGGAGCGTGATGGGAGTTTTCAACGATCATATTCATTATGTTGTTTTCTCTTTGACGGTCTCGAATTCTGAAAACGGCCATGATCATAATGCTAGTATTTGAGCATTTCAAAAGCTTGATAACTTTTTCTCCTAATGGTAAATAAAGATACAAAATCCAATTATTTATTTATCCTTATATAACATTTTGGAGAAACCTACTTGTATATTTGTATTATTTTAATAATATTTGAGGTAAATTTAGATGCCTTCTAAATTTGAGGCCCTTAGCGGTAGCCACTTCGCAAACCTTCAAATACGATACTCACTCAAACTAAATTGATGATATATGAGTTCTTTTTGTACGTCTTTAGACCTTTGAAGAGTCATCCAATTAGAGCACTAAAAATAGCATAATCATTACTATAATATAAGCCTAACAAATGACATAGATACTGTACTGCTACTAATTAAGACTAGTCAATTATTAAATAAATAAGAGAATGCGATTTATTTTTAATGATCATCGATATCTCGTGGCAGTTTGCCAAGTTTCATCCCTAAATTCTCATAAAGACAAGAAGTCAAGAATACAAGTCAATAACTCCTAGTATGTAGTTGATCTAATCTCCCCAATACGCCTATAATTCCCACCAACTTATCTACTTTTAACTATTTCCATATCTCATGTCTTCTATATAAATCTAAATCAACACATGCATTCTCAACGCAGCTCAAACCACTTTCTTAGCTTCTAATTTTATCATATAAAACCGCTGCGTACCCTTGCAAGATTCAATGGCACATTGCAGACTCAATTTGTTCTTAGTGATGCTAGTGGCCATCACTCTAGCAACCATCAATGGTGGGAAACTTGTGGTTGATGCGCGTAAACTCTTGGATACACCCGATATTCCAAAGCCTACCCTTCCTGATATTCCAAAGCCTCAGGTTCCTGTGATTCCAAAGCCCGAAGTACCAGAGGTCCCAAAGCCCACACTCCCCGAGATTCCAAAGCCCGAAATACCAGAGCTTCCGAAGCCCACACTTCCTGAGGTTCCAAAGCCGGAAGTACCAGTGCTTCCAAAACCCACACTTCCCGAGGTTCCAAAACCTGAGGTCCCTGTGATTCCTAAACCTGAAGTTCCTGAGGTTCCAAAGCCCACAATTCCTGAGATTACGAAACCCACACTTCCTGAGGTACCAAAGCCCGAGGTCCCTGTGGTTCCTAAACCTGAAGTTCCTGAGGTTCCAAAGCCCACACTCCCTGAGATTACAAAACCCACACTTCCTGAGGTTCCAAAGACCGAGGTCCCTGTGGTTCCTAAACCTGAAGTTCCTGAGCTTCCAAAGCCCACACTTCCCGAGGTTCCAAAGCCCAAAATTCCCGAGATTCCAAAGCCCACTATTCCTGAGATCCCCAAGCCCGCGGTACCTGAGGTTCCTAAGGTAACAGTTCCAGAGATTACTAAACCAGAGCTACCAACTCTACCAAAACCAGAAGTACCAAAGATTCCTGAAACGCATGACCTGCCCAAGCCAACAATTCCTGAGTTGCCCAAGGACTTTCCTATCCCTTCCTTGCCGCATCCCTAGAGTACTGCATTTGTAAAAGCTTTTGATTTGTCTATTTTACTATTACTATTACAGCAAAGTTAGACATCAATTCGGACTGTTAGATGATGATGCCCGACTGATCATCTATGTGTTTTAGTCATATTGTGTTCAACCTTTTTCTACTTTTGTTTTATGTATTGCGTACTTCAGTTATATATGTTATAGATTAATCGATTGTTTATTCAACTGATTTTATACATATGCCATTAGTAGCAGCAACTTATGTTTCATGTATCATGGTTTTGCATATTGAACACAAACTAAGATCAAACAAATATCATGTTTCTTGGATGAATAAGTAGGAAACATAAAATATGCAAATCAAAGATGGTTATTCTAGTAGTGCCTTATAATAGAGATTAGATCCCCGCTCCTATTAAATTTTTAATTTTAAGATTTTCTAATATAAATTTTAAGCAAGGGTTCCCGTTGGGGTCCCCAGCTCTCCTGGTCTCCACCTACTTGTGGAAGAGGGTAAAAAGCACTATCCCCTCTCCTATTAATACTCTTTTTAAATTATCATTCACTCACAAATACAACCATTTTACCATATAATACAATAATCCAAGCATTTAAACCACAATTAAAAAATAATAATAATAAAAAAGTAAAAAATAAAAATAAAAACCGCAAGTTAAACACCACAACTTAAACACCAGCATGTACAACTACTATTGTACAAACTACGTATCCCAAACGGATTTCCCATATATAGCACATAATATTACAATTACGTGTTTTTGTGAGTTGGTTGTTAACCCGCAAGTTTCAAAAGCCAACGTTAAATAATCAAAAAAGCCAACGACTTCAACCACAAGCCAAGAACAACAACGATTATGTCCCAACTCATCTCCCCAACGACACACTAAGAGACTCGAAAATACAAAATTAAAGATCTCGGATTTGGTCATTTCAAGATAAAAGATCTTTAAAGATCTAACCCAAAGACCCATCATCGACCTTTTTGGAAACAAGAAATACTAATGAAATAGGGTTGTGTAGTGTTATAACATTTTAGGTTAAGATTTGATTTGGGCCAAGTAATAAACGAAGAGTAGTATTAAATAAATGGCCAGCTTTTAGTGCTATAATCTAAATACTGGGCAGAATTTTGTGAAAATATTATGGGCTAAATAGAATTTTGAACTACGACAAGTTTTTGGGCTTAATATTGAGTTGATCTATATTGGACTGCAATATCGAACATGGCTGAAGTTTCGGATTCATGGTTTAGCTATCGGGCTATTTTTCATGAAACCGTGAAAGATAAAGTGTTAACCTTAACATGCTTGTTAGAAAGAGTGAATCGAAACCGTGCTTGAATTTCAATGTTTGAAATTCCTTCAAATATTTCATCTTCAAAGAGTTGTTTATATTTCGATTATCAACCATATATTAAAAGTAGTGATTGTATATTTGAGTTAAGATTCAAATGGTTGTGTTTGTTGTGGTATGGTTCGAAACAATAGTAAAAGGAAAACCACAAGAAAACCACAATGCTGTTTGTTTTGTGTGATTTGGTTTGTAGAAAGAAAAGATTTGTGTGACGGTAAATATATAATAGCAAAATATTGTTTGCCACAAATTTCAATCGCAGGGTACTCGCCATCGCATCGCGCGGGTACCCTACTCGTACTACTACCGGAGTTAATAGACAATTCAAACCACTTGAACGCTATTAACAATGATTAAAAGAAAGTTGTAACTGAACATTAAGTGTCTTGTTATAAATTTCAATCATTAACAAGCTTTTAAAAAACTGAATATTTTCTACATTCAAGTGTTTCCTGGTTTTGTTCCAACCACCTACTTTAAGCATTGCAAGCGCATCCTTAAGTTAATGCTTCGCTTTGAAATCGCCTCCCTCCTTCCGTGATAGATAGAGCTAGTACAAAGATTAGGTTCTCCTACCTACATAGAAAGCAACCTTACCTTAGATTATATCCTTGCCTAGTAAGCAGGGACGGAGCTAAGGGGTTCCCGTGGGTGCCCGGGAACCCTATGGATTTTTTCGATGTAGTGTTAATTTTTGAAAAAAAACACGGATTTTTCTTAAATGCGTCTTAAATACACCCGGTCCTTCGAAATGTGTTTCCAATATTACGGTTCAAAAGATTTTGTGCACCTAGTCATATTGGTCCTGGCTTCGTCCCAGTGGTAAGTAAGAAATGGATTACCATACCACCCTACTAGAAGAAAGAAAATAATATCCAAGCATCCAGCCCATCTGAATCTAGGGTCCGGGCCATCTCTATTTCATAGGACGAAGGCTAAGGCTTATTATATAATAGTAAGTAAATTGGTTAGTTTTAGGACTAGACAACCCTGCAGGGAAGCCAAGAGAAGTAAGCTTAGGCAGCACATGTTAGATCTGATTCTAATTTGATGAATTACCTTCTTATGTCAAATCTGAAAAGAATCTATCATTCAATTTAATTTAATTGAATCTATCATTCAATTTAATTACATTTTGGACATATAAAGGCTCGTTAAAAACACATAAATGAATTAAATAACCACAAAACTATATTTACTAATAGTAATCTATTCCAAAGTTAGTGAAAACTCATTTTCTACGGAAATTTCCAATTGTATTAGTAATACGTAACATACTTTAGAAAATGAAAAATCACAAAATTAACCATATTATCACCTAGGGTGAAACGAGCCGAGCTCGCCGGAGCTCGAGCTCGGCTCGCTTAAGTTTCAAAAGCTCGAGATCGAGCTCGGCTCGTTCGAGCCTTAAATTTTAAGCTCCACTCGGCTCGTGGTATGTTATATAGGCTCGGGCTCGGCTCGAGCTCGGCTCGTTATACGATTTGGCAAAGAAAAGTTAAAGCTTGGCTCGAGCTCGAGTGGCTCGTAATATATCCGTATTGAGCTCGTTAATAAGCTCGAGCTCGGCTCGTATATATGTTCGGTACTAAAAATATCATAATGCCGTTTAGAGCTCGTTTAGGCTCAAGCCCAAACGAGCTTTGTATGTAAAGCTCGGGCTCGAGCTCGATTAATAAGCAGTGCAACTTAGGCTCGGCTCGTTCAAACTTTTACCGTCGATCTCGAGCTTTTCACGAGCGTCTCGGCTCATTTCGACCCTTATTATCACCCTTTAATCACAAAATGACCAAAAAAACTTAAATGTCACCGACAAAACTTATTTTCTCACAAATATGCGACTTTTTTGAAGTTTTTTAGCCGTTTATAAAATCTCACAAGTTTTTTTTAGACTAAAATACACCATTGGTCCCTAAACTTGGCAGGACGGATCGCGATGGGACGAAACCCGGCCTTTTCATCGCCATAGGTCCAAACCTTGGCCATCAAATGCCGATTCGTCCCTTGACCGAATGGGACGGTCAAACCGATTTCCTTCGAGGTATTATAGACCATTCACTTTTTGACCCAACCTTCAACCCAGGGACCAATTGTGAGTATGGCTATTAGCCGTTTCTTCCCCGATACTGCGCATTTAATTTCAAGGAAAAATACACCCACCCAACAAACAACTTTGCCAATCACATAAAACCACATTATCCGAAACGATAAGCGCAAATCGAAATCAAGAATATAAATCCTCATTTCCGAACTCAAAAGACCAACCCAACTTCCAACAAAACCATGTCGATCGATCGTTTTACCAACATGCGGATGAAGTGATCACTAACATTTTGAATCGGTTGCATTTGTTAGAAGCGGTGAGAACCTCTAGTTTAGCGAGAAATTGGAGGTCTAAGTGGACTTTGCTCACCGATGTCATACTTGATGAGGATTTCTTTTATTATTTAACATACGAGTTTAATGGTAGGCTTGTTACTAGATTCTTAAATCGGCTTATGGGTCCAATAAGAAAGTTTGTCTTCATTGTAGAGCCAAGATCAATTATTGGAATAGACAACTTTCATTATGAAGCAGTTCATGAGTGGCTCTTGTTTTGGTGACAATGGAATTGAGGAGCGATTATTACAAAGCGGTATGGTGACCCGATTCGTTCCCAACCCAACTTTACTCGTAATGAGTTGAAACATCCGGTACTTCATGTTTGTGCTATGGCTACTTTGGAATATTTTCATGGCTTTCCAAATCTCGAGCCTAGAATTGATTCATGTCAATTTTCTAAGCGGTACAATTTGGGACTTTATTCTTGGTTGTCCTCACTTGAGTTTCTTAAAATGAATCGTCCTAGTACAAACGAGATGAGACTATGGGATATTGCAAAACTTGGGAATTTCAAGAAGTTACATTTGTCATTAGGTCGTTATAATGTTGTGACCACAATCACAACATCCGATATCTTTCACTTGACAAGACTTCAAAATCTTGAGACCCTTACATTGGATTTTGGTGATTGCAGTAAGAACAATTTCGGTTTACAACTTATAATTTAACAATGTTATAGAGATGTATATGATAATGAAATTTAATATGTAAAACTTCTTGTAGTTGATACATGAAGCTAATCCTAGGATGAAGGTGCCTTTGTTTCCTCGGTTAACCTTAACCTTGTCGTCCGATGTCGATTTTGGGAATAGTGTTATGGAAGCGCTCACCATTGTAATGATTCGGTCATCTCCGAATTTGAAAATCTTGGATACCGAGTAAGTGTAATGTTGTAATTCATATGTATCAAATAAAACATTCCTAAATTTCCATGTTTGTGTATCTCAACACTATTTGATTTTTCAGTGCAAACACGCTTAGTGATCTACCTTTGCAAAAATTTCCTTTGTTGTGAACACAAACACATTCACCATGGTCACATTCTGACGGTGGTGTTTCGAGCTTTTCCGAGCAGAGCATGAAATAACTTTAATAAAGTGTATACTTGTGTATTCCGGTCGCTAAAGACAATCAATATCGCAAAGCGATAGAGTCACGATGGGAATGAAAATACCAGAACAACTGGAGTTGGCTAGGAAGTCATTGAAACTCCACCGAGCTTCCCCACATCCGTGGTAGATTTCTTTGATGGTTGTAGTTTATGTTTGGGTTGAATACCCTTGGACAATTAATGTTGCAAAATAGTTTTGGTAATTTTGTACAATAATTGTTTAAATGGTTTGCTTAAAATTAGATTGTTCATATGTTGTTGTTTGTGCGTGTTGTAGGTGATGAAAGTTTGACATTCGAAAGTCAAACTTTCATTTAGCATTTTTATTTGATTGTAGCAAGTAAAGCGCATTTCGGTTACTTTAGTTAGTCAATACTTGAAAATGGTGAATGGGTTAGCGTGAACGCGAGTCGTAATGTCGGAAGGATTGAAAACCTTTGGAAGATTATGTGCAAAAGGCATAATAGTATTTGAAGTTTGATGATAAGGATGGCTAGTGGAATGTTCAATAATATATAGAATGGTATTTGACTTTGTAAAGTCAATATTGCAAAACCATTACTAAATATTTGTTTTAGAGTGAATTGGTAATTTGATATGTTTTAGAAGTTTGACTTAACAAAGTCAAACTTCTAATGGTTTTACGTAAGTTGGCTACTTGAGGGACCAATTGTGTATTCTAAAGTGAATATTGGGCGGGAGTTTTAAGTATGACAACGGCAACCAAAACAAATTCAGGGACCGAGTGTGAAAAAAAAAAGTAACTATTAGACCCTTCACCGTCTCTTACCGGAGACGATATTAACTAGTGCACACCAAACGATAAACTCATCTACCACTTTTTCCACACACACACAACTTTCCAATGGCATATTTCCCCATTTTAAACGAACTCATGGAGGTGGCCGATTCACCAAATCAATGATCGTATGGCTATCTGGTTTGAAGAAGAGGCGCCGAAAGGATTCTAAGGAAGCTAGTTCTTGATTGCATTCGAGATCGAAGACACGAATCATCAAGCGTGGGAGGCGATAGAAGAGAATCAAGCTCGGGACCTCGTGGAATTGCGCTTGACTGTGTGGATGCGCTGAACAAAATCCAGTCGAGGCACACAAACCAACTTGCCCAACTCATAAAGATTGTTGGTCAAACAGATGAAGGTATTAAGTTCAACCAAGAGTTTGTTAAGAAAATAGCTGAACATAATGCCTGGATTTTTGGTTTTCCATGGGGTAGATAAAGGCGATCTTTTGGGTGATAGTTTTGCTAAAAAAGGTATGTAAATTAGATTTGATGTAGTTGGTTATGATGTTTAACAGACTTTATTAATGATAAAATATCATTTGGGTTATGTGTTGTTTAATCTGTTCTTGTATTGTGATATTGGGTGTATTTTAGTGTTATTAGTATCAACAAAACCAAACATCCCCTTATATCAGCAAAACCAAACAGCCCTTGTATCAAGAAACCAAACAGGCCCTTGTATCAACAAAACTTTAATCAAGAGAACCAAACACCCCTTGTATCAAGAAAAGCAAATGCAATGGTTTAAAAGATGTGGTGAAAATGCAAATACTTTGGCACTAAATCATAATGTATCAAATAAAACATCCGGTTGTATCACTAAACCAAACGGCCCTTTTATCGGCAAAAGTTGTTACAAAGAAACCAAACACCCCGTATCGGAAAAATTAGAGGCGGTGGTTTCAAAACACGGGTTCAAAATGCAAACGATTTAGCGATAAACAACAATGTATTGACAATGGTGTATTGTAACATCTTGAATTTTGACTTACCAAAGTCAAACAAACTTATGAAAACCAACAAATTGTAACTTGGGTAAATCAAACCTATTAAGATATGCAAAACGATTTCAAACACAATTACTTAAATAAGATCACAAATTTTTATTCATCGATTTCATGTTCTCAAGAACTACAAATGTTTACTATCATCTAAACATACACTTAGCTAGACCCACAACTCTCCCTATCATTGTTTTCCTTCTTTTCCTTCCTTTCCTTCCTTTCCTTAAGATATTTAAACAAAATTTCCAGATTTTTAATCCTTCTCCCAAATCGTTAAACTTTGATAACAACATGTCATCCTCTTTCTTCTCCTTCTTAACACCCAAACACTTTTCATTTGCGCAGTCTGCTTTCCTCAACGAACTCAACAAATTTTTCTCTTTATCGTTTTGTGCCATTATTGTTTTTCTTTTTGCTTTGGGAAGAATGTGTGTTGATTGTATCTTAGGGTTCACTCTTGGTCGTAGATACATATATTGGTTGAAGGTTGGGTTACATTTTAACTAGGTTGGGACAAAAAGTGAATGGTCTATAATACCCTCGAAGGAATCGGTTTGTCGTCCCACCGGTCAAGGGACTAATCGACATTTAATGGCCAAGGTTTGGACCTATGGCGATGAAAAGGCCGGGTTTCGTCCCATCGCGATCCGTCCAGCCAAGTTTAGGGACCAACGGTGTATCTTAGTCTTTTTTTTATTAGGGAACAAAAAAATTTCAAGTTATGAAGCTAGATTTTAAAATTTTGAAATTGTCACTATAGCTTTGCTACGGTATCGCCAGATTGTCCTGAAACTAAGACTATCAGTAATTCTAATAAAAAAGAGTCACTTTTATCTTCCTCTGTTTTAAGTCTAACGATCAAAAATGCCACTAAAGTGTTGATAAAGTGTCACTAAAAATTCTCAAGAAAACAAGACATAAAAAATGGCAAATCACGTTAAAACTCGCAAATGTGTGAAAAGTTTGGGTATTTTGGTAAAACCTTAACTCTTTGAGAATATTGTTAGAAAAATCTATAGAAAATGAATAGTTTTTCCGTATTCTTTTGAGAAAAGTTGAAGTCAAGCTATCTGATAGGCGTGTCTTTTCAAATGCTTCACTATGATACGTGTACCGAAATATTACTCATTTGATACATGGACATGTTATTTTGTATTTAATACCCAATTCGGCGCACTATAATAGAATATTTAACAAAATGGGCAAGTTAGGACAAAATTACCAAAAGTAAACGTCTATCGTGTAGCTTAAATCCAATAACATCTTTACGGCCGTTACATCGCATATTGTACTCGTGTTAAAATAACGGGATGATGTATATATAAGGATATCACTAAACGAGGTAACTAAAAGATTACTTGTTTGAGTGCATCGACGATGGGTTCAAACTAACTCCGTGGATTAGTCGGCCAAAAAGATGAAAATCATGGTTTAAAAAAAATAATACTCCGTAATAAAAAAAAAAATATTACTTGTCTTGAAACTTGTACATCTTTGGTTAAAAACTTAATTTAGTTCAACTAATCAGGCATGGACACACATAACACGACTTACATACCCTCCTGAACCTAGTCTAATTACTTCATACCCAAGCTTCTTTTCTTTTATCACTATCCCAGCAAGTATGCTTGACTAGCTATATTAATTTGGTCAGGTAGGGCATCTGCAAAGCTTTTGTGATAAGATGTTGAGCTAAAAAGGCCAACTCTGTATCATTCTCACCAACTCATCTTCTTTTCCCTTCTACCCACATCCCATATCTTCTATATAAACCGAAATCGACTGTCTCATTCCAACACAAAACAAATTTGAGCCCTCTTCATTTTTTCTTTAACCAGCTAAACTTTCCAACATCAATGGCTCATTCCAGCCTAGCTTCCTTAATACTGATTCTAGTTTCAGTCACTTTAGCACTAATCAATGGCGGGATGATTGTTGCTGATGCGCGTAACCTTTGGAGACACCGAGATTCCAAAGCCAGAGCTCCCGGATATTCCAAAACTTGAAATTCCAGAGATTCCAAAACTTGAAATTCCAGAGATTCCAAAACCTGAAATTCCAGAGATTCCAAAGCTCACATTTCCTGAAATTCCAAAGCTCACATTTCCAGAAATCCCAAAGCCAGAGTTGCCAACTCTGCCTGTACCAGAACTACCAAAGGTGCGGAAATTCCTAAGCCCGAATTGCCAACCATACCTGAGTTCCCAAGGACTTTCCTATCCCGTCACTACCCCATCATTAGAGAACTACATTTATGAAGGATAGTGATCGTACACTTCACTTCTAAAACTGTTACTACCTCATAATCATGATCATATCACAGTGCTAAGTTCCAAAAAGTTTGATTTTATTGTCTTAATTTCTTTTCCATTGTTAAGTTGTGGCTTGTGGCATATTTAATATTTATGTATTGTACATCGTCTTTTTATTTGAAGTTACAGATATATTATTATTGAATCAATCGGAATTAATGTGATGTTGAAGGCTGCAAATTAAGTGTAGTGCATTACAATCAGAAATCAAGGTCTTGAAAGTGTATACCACTTAAATTTACAAAATCAACCATTTTTCATCATGGTTAGTGTAGTAATTGTTTACATGGAGGTTATCTGTTAAAACCACTTGTTATACTTCACCAAAAAGTCAATTAAAGTTATCCGATCAACAATTCACATAAAAATTTATATGATACTAGTAACGTAAATTTTCGACTAAACATTAGAACTATGCAATTTGGAAATTTTGTGTTGCAGGTTTGAATATATGACATTGCAGTTTAAACATGGAAAAATAAGTTCCTAGTAAAAGCTATGGGTCCTAAAAGTGAACCACGACCATTAATCATCATTAACCTCACTAGAACTAACTTTGACACGTTCAACAATACAACTCACATAACAGCGTTCCTAAACATTTCATCTAACACTCATGCTCTAAGGAACTGAAAGGTTAATGACTAAAACTTTGTACCTGGTGGTGGGAGGTAAGAATATCAGCAAATTAGTCTTCTGTTTAATTTTATAAACAATAAACATGTCGTCCCTATGAAAATCACTTAATATTAGGATGCCTAGTTTCCCATGAAACACATGTTCTGTGTAGTAATAGCACGTTCCCAATGTGGTGTATCTGATGGTACGTGTCATGCATCGAGTTCAAAAGTAACAATGCAAAAGGGTTTCTTAGATTTGGGTGGGATGGATAGTAATCACAAGAGAAAAGAGCCTCGTGTGGTTGTATCTGGTGTGAATCAAACATGATGTTACGTGTCATGTGACGACTTCAAATGTGGTGAATACTAAGGAGTAGATGGAGAAGGTCTAGGATCGTTCCCAAGTTTGTCAGAAGCTTTTGGTAACACATCACATACTTCGTTAGTTGCTAAGATACATGATATTGAGATTCAATTACTTCAAGGTAAGCTCTTGTTAGTGGGAAAAGATGGGAAACCATTAAAACCTTCTAACCAAGCTTCAAGCAATGCATACACTAATGTGGTAATAGAGGATAGTATTATGGCTCATGATGTTGGTGGTACTTCGAATACTGCTAACCGGCCAAGGAACGCAAGGGGATGATTCTGGGCAAAAAAAAACTAATGGTAATACCTAGATCATGTAAGTGGAAGATTGGCTAATTCATTACATGGTTATTTCATTGGTAAACATGTAGCATTACTGATTGTGCAAAATTATGTTTTTAACGCTTAGGAAAATACGGCATACAAAATATTATGATGAATGCCAATGGTTTTCTTTTTCAAATTTGGTTCCAAAAAGGGTTTGATGATGTACTTGAGAATTGTCCTTAGATGAACCATACCATACCGATATTTCTTAAAAAAAATAGACTACTTACACTATTTTGTTAAACTTCATGAAGAAAAAGAGTTAACTCGTGTGTTTGGTAGAGTTCGATTTGAGTTAAAATTCATGATGTTCCCTATGGCAGCATGTGCTATTGATGGACTTAGTGCTATTGCAAAAGTCTGCATTGTTACCAAACATTAGAATTGAACAAAATTTCTCATTGATTTCTATTCTCCGAGATTTAATTCTACTTACGTTTCTTTTCTGCAATTTCTCTACCAAACGCACCCTAAGAGTGGTAAACCATTAATGCTTGATTTATTTACTAGTACAATGTGCAACGAATCATGGGGACGAAATAGCTATCCACGTACTATGATCGAAGTAATTGTTGAAAACACTTTGAATGACTCAATGGTTATTGTTATCCCATATCTGGATTATGAGGGATACATGTATGAATCAGTTACCATTGAATACGAATGGTTTCCTCCACGATGTGATAATTGCAAGATTTTTGGACATGACTCTGAACATTGCCCTAAAATGGTTCCTACTAAGCCTATGAATCGTGAGGAGGTGCATTTAGGTGGTACGAAATTTAATCAAAGTAATGCTGGAATTAGTGGAAAGAAACCGGCTAGTTGCTTTAATATGAGTTCTAAATTTCAGTTTTTGTCGACTAAACAGGTATATAAACCTGTTTCTAAGAATAATTTTGCTACCACAAGCGGTACGAAGAACAATAATGAAACACCTAATAGAGAGGCAAATTGTTCGAAGCCCTTTGCTGCACTTACGTCGGTTGAAAATGATGATGTGTTTGGTGCAAATGGGGTAATTCCATGAGGGTTGAAACTGCTATGGACGAGGGCAAAAGGTTGATGCGGGACCTATTCGGATCTTTTCGAGTCGCCTAATGATGTTACACTTGTAAATTATGTACAATTGGCAAATGAGCAGCCAACGTCTAATGTGGCTGATTCGAATATTGGAAAGAACAAACGTAGTGAGTAGTGACGTGGGTGATGAGGATAGTGATAATGAAGTGAAAGGGGTTTTTAATGAAACAACGGGTTTCATGGCATCCATGAGTGGGGTGGAATCGAGAGGACGAAGAGCCTACATGGCGTTAGAAAGATGATTATTATGATAACTCAATATGATGATGATTTGCGAAGATTTGGTGAAGAAGCAATTAGCTTTTTATGTAACTTATGATATAAAGGTACATGGTAATGCTAGATGTTAGTAGATTTATAAAGTAGTTTTCATAAGTTATGTTTATTATTCTTATCATAGGTTCGGTTTGAAGCACAAATGAATGCGTTTGTTTCTCGACTATGTAAAGGGCTAAAATGTAGAATTCACACATCTCATGTACTTAAATATTTTTAGAGTAATAAAATTTATCAGATGTATAAAACGCCTATTACCCCAAAAAAAAAATAGCACGTTCCGATCGTCACCAAATAATCTATGTTCATTATTATTAAATCATGGAGTTTGACTTTAATTTCTTTCTTGGTAGATGTTCCGGATATACACTGCTCTGCGCCTCCACAAACAATCACATAGTTCCATGTATAACCACGTTCATTTAAATTGTCAAATCTTGTAATTTACTCCATTGAACTCTGGTGAAGAGGTCGTATGTAGGATCTGGTTCCATTTGTTGCAAGTTTAAGCAGGTGAAACACTAAAATTTCATTTCTCAAACTCTAATAAACATAATAATTCAAGTTGGAAAAGGTCCTAAAATGAAAGATACAACAATATTAAGTACTGGTGGTGCAGAAAGACGGTAAATTTAAGATATTACATGAAGAAAAGACTGTTACTTGCATTAAACATCCATCTGATGCAAAAGATAATTATGAATGTGCTACACAAAGATACATAAACTTCACTATGCCCATATCATGACTAGACAAACAGAGAACACCCCACAAATTACACCAATAATACACCAGAAACAACAGTCTTTCAAATCAGGTTCTTTTTATCGAGTTATAAAATCAAGAATGATGAGAACAGCACAACATCATGACCAAAATTCACGGTTCTTGATAGCATATTCACCTGTTTCCTGCTTTGGGCTGCTCCTTTGGTAATCAAGAGTCCACTTCTCGTATGTACAATCTACGAAATTATAGTAACCGCCATGGAGTGAAAGCAGACCTTTCGCCACTCGTTCTTCGACCCATGGGTAAGTAAGCAAGTTCAACAATGAATTATTTATTGATTCCTGAAAAGTTGAATTACAGTAACATTATCAAAAAAAATGACTAGATTTTGAAGAATTATCATCCTAAGGGTATGTGTGTATCATAAAGAAAGACAAGTAAATGCAATAAAAGTCTGTACTTTGACTTTTAATATGGTAACCCGAAAGTCAAACCTACTATATTCAAGGTAAAAAAGCTAATACCAGTTTTTTTTTTTTTAAACTTAACTCCATCATCTTTCTAATGTAACCTTAAATACATAGTTTCATTTGCTTGTCCAAATTATGGTCAAAACCTTGAAATATGTAATAATTGAAAACTGGAATTTTAGTTTGGTTAACCGCCAAAGTCATAAGATGAGTTATTGGTGAAAAATAAATAAAAATCATAAGCACCTTTTCACAGTGTTTGCACTGTTGGTCGAAGCTGAGGTTAGAAGTGGTGGCCTTTGTGCTTGATCTTGCTGCCTTTCCTACCACGACCCAGTTCTTGATAAAGCTACTGAAAAGCAAGCAGAGTTATATGAAACCAGGTGTCCATTAAATGATAAAAGCAAACAATGACATGAAAAAACTGAAGAACTAGAAAATGAGGAAGATTGTGTTAATCAAACCTCGAATTATCTTCGTCCTCCATGCTCATGAGAGCACGGATGCCGCCACAACAGCTATGGCCAGTCACCAGTATATTTTCAACCTGCAATTATCATATTAAGTTAGCTCACTGAATCACTGTCATAAAACGGAATTATGGATCAAATTTCACAGAAGCAAGCCAAGAGCATCACTGAAAAGATTAAGTCAAAACAGGATTCCACATAGGTTACAGATCGCTGAAAGTAATTTGCAGGGCACATATACATTGAATCATTATGTTTATTTTGTAGTTATAATATAAATGTGGCTTGAAATTTGTAAGCTTCATTTAAGTTCGAAATATAACAAATGTGTTGTTTGGTGTCGAAAGTTTGTACCTTTTCTATGTAAAGAGTAAATATTGTAATTTGAAATGGTTAAAATAAACTTTCTTTTAGGAAAAAGCAGATTCCATTTGAATTCACAAATAACGGAATACTTATTGGTATGGTAACAATAACGTCAGTAAGTATTCTTACTTGAAGAGCATTCACTGAAAATTCAAGTGCAGCATTTGTTTCACAAGGTCCATTCTGCAAATGTAATCAGAAATAACACAAAAGGTCCGTATTAGGGCATGACGCTCAAAACAAATTCACATATGGATACACAGCAACACAAACACATTCAAAATTATGTCAATGAACAGGACTGGAAACAAAATGTTGTCAACGAGCATTATACCTCAAATGGTGGGACAAGATTGGCAATATTACGGACCACAAAAGCTTCACCAGGTTGGAATCCTAAGATATAAGAGGGGCAAACTCTTGAATCTGCACAAGAAATCACCATGAACTGTTCTTACAATGGTCAGTCGGCAATACAGCCAGGTAATGTGTTGACAAATAACAAAATATTGTAGACAGTTATGATAGAATTAATCAATATAAATAAATACCTTAGGGGATTGTGCTTCAGCAAGTTCTCGATAGCAATCCAAGTTTTCCCTGTTAAAAAAAATGATTTCTCAAAATTAGTGGAAACAGTAGACTCCACACACACACAAAAAAAAGGTGAAAATTTTGGGCACTTACAAGTACTTTTCTTTTTTAAAACTAAGGAATCTATTCTTCATCTCAGTGAATGAATCAGTGCCATCAGTGGACTTCTTTATAAGCATTGGTGTATTCTCTTTAGTTTCTTGAACAAGACCTACCCCCTCCGTTACAGCTTTCGGTCTCAAAGCCATATTGCTCCTGTATATGTGTGAGGGGAATAATTTTAGAAAGATACAAAAAAAATCTTAGTGAAGTGAAGCATGAGTTAGTCCTTGAGATAACATAAACAAAAATAAAGACATGCTTATCTCTTGGGCTCATTCCCGAAGGTTGCATTGGTGTCTGTAATCTTAAAAATATGTCTTTCCTAAAAATAAAGCATCAAACGACATGAGAAACGTGGAACATATGAGCCAAGGGCTTACGGAAATTTTATCTATTTAAGCTCTTCGTTAAGAAACAGATCTAGAGTCTACACAAAGTTATGATCGTGATGATGAGTATACGGTTACAGTATAGTATACACCTATCTAAAATAAAGAACATTTTCATCTTTAGCCTAATGGGGAGAAATGAAAACCAACCCCAGATTTAAAGACCAGATCATGCTGACTTTCTGAGATGAAGATCCAAAAAAATGGATTAATTATTTACGCCCACTAACATGAGCAAAAAAAGAGTCAACTTCCTTAAGCCTTCATATGAAAGATCACATCAAGCATCAGTTGATTAAATCGGCTAGTTTACAGATCTTAGAAAAGGCCATTATTATGGTCATGTACTAACAGAAAAACTGATAAACTTTATATTAACATCATCACTGTATTGATGAGCATTATGCTAAGAGGGTGTTTGGGATTGTCTATTTTGTTTATGTACGCTTATAAATAAACACTAATAAGCTGATTTAAAATAAGCCCTTGAAGCAGTATGGATTTGCTTATTTTGTAAAAAAAAAAAAAAAATGCGATAGACAAAAATTAAATATTTTTGAAATTTTAATCTGATCCGTTTCTTATTGGCTGTTAGGTCAGATACGACGATAAAAGAACAAATTTTAGTTTCATCTCAAATAAGCACTTTGAAATAACCATGTCTCAAACTGCTTACTGGAAACTGCTTATATTGCCCCAAAATAAGCAACTGACTGATACAAACTCTCAAAACTGCTTATCTTCTTAAGATGAGCAGTTAATCAGTCAAATAAGCAATCCCAAACACCCCCTAACTCAAAAGTATGTCACAGAAACAGAGATCTGATGCAAAACTGTCATCCGGGCTCTTCACTAGTTCATACGAAAATTACAGTAGTTTATTTAGCTACACTACTCACTATACTTATTCGCAAGAATTCAGAAATCCCAAATTATATATACACAAATCAAATATTACTAATCAACAACAAAATCTTAAAACATCATTAAAAAAAATCCAAAAAACGCCGAACGAAAACTTTACACAAAACTTACTTATTAGAATTCAAAAACCCGAACTGGGTCTGCTCAAATTCCAAACCCCTCAACTTAGACCCAAAAACCTGCCAAAAAAAAACAAGAACAATCAAACATTTCATCAAACACTCAATCTACATCCCACAAAAAGCACACAAACACTTACAGACGATATCGAACCAGGAGATTTCGCAAGAGCTTCAGATTTGTTGTAAAGAGATGATCCAAGAATTGACTGCGCCATATATATGAAAGAAAATTAATGGGTTTACTTTGTTCCTGGAAATATGATTAATATTTGTTTAGTAATCTTAAAACAAAGTACAGACAGTTATAAATGTATATTTATAGGAAGTATACCAGGTAGTGGTGGTGGTGGGGGGTTATTGTTTTGATTCCAAGAAAGACGGAGATATCGATGTAAGTGAAGTTAGGAAAAGATGTCAGGCCAACTAATTATTTGACACTTGTATATTTTAAGCGATTATTACCAGATTTAATTTTGTTTTTTTATGTTGTGTGTCACATGATTTCCGTTTTTGGACATTATAATTGCTATGTTTTTTCTTTTCTTTTTTTTTTTAAAAATAAAAAATAAATAAATAAAATTATCTAAAAATGTGTTAAACTATTTAATTTTTTAGTTGTGTCTAGCCATCCTTTTTTTTTTTTTTTTGTTATTAAATCATTAAACTTTTGAATTTTGATTTTTATGCGTGTTTCATATATAAAATACCAATTTCTTAAAATGGTGCGTTTTATACGCATAATACATCTAAAAAAATCGAAATCAAAAAGTTTAAGTATGTAAAGAAAAAAAAAATACTACACATGATTAGAAAAATTAGTAAATTTACAACATTTTAGGTGATTTTCACCTTGGAGTCTTTAGGGGCTCTTGGGGAGGAGGTCTTGAGTTCAAATCACTGAGGGGTTTGAATGAGGATTTCCCATGAGTAGTCCTCTAATGAAGGGTTTGGGCGCAGTAACCCAGGGTTGAATCTTGGAAAAGCGAGGTTTACCATTAATTGTCGTGCCTTGGGCGGATTAGTAGGGGTTTTCCATGAGATTTTAAACAGGCATTTCCGACGAGGAGCTCTACAGCGGACCGGTTTAGACAACGTAGTCTGACCAAGGTTGTCGGGATCGGGATCCTCACCTGGATCGTTTTTGGCTTTGCAAGATCGTGATCGTAGGATCGGATCGGGATCGTAAGATCCTGTGAAGTGTGTATATTTTGTATAGGGCTTTGTTACGTATATATATCGGCATAAGTCTACACTTAGTCAATTTGTATACTATATAACGTTAAAAATAAAAAGAAGGCCCATACTTTAAAGTTTCTTCGTGGTGAATAATAAATAAAGCAGTTTTAAGTTTTTGTTTATCCTGTTTGAAATGTACATCATAAGACTTAATATAAATTAATTAATCATATGTGTGTTGGTAAAATAGCATGTAGTTATCGTGAAAATATTGTTAGTCATTATCGTAATAATTTTGTACTTAATTTAGCCAATCTAACACTAATTTCTTCTGATCTGCGTCATCACTTTAAACCGAGATGGTCATTTGTAAAAACAATGAATTAGTGATTGTGATTGGGCTTTTGGATCAAACATGGGGCTTAAATGCTTCACATAGAAGAAAAAGTCCAAAAAATGGGTTAGCAGGATCGGATCGTGAGCGATCCTGCGATCTACGATCCGATCCTACGATCTGAGCGATCCTCACGATTTACGATCCCATTACGATCTGATGTTTTTTAAGTGTGGGATCGTGGGATCGTCGATCCCACGATCGGGATCGCGATCACGACAACCTTGGTCTAGACCTCCATTGTCGAGCCATGACGCAAGACTTTATAAAATTCGGCTAAAAAAAAAAAAAATTGCTATGTTTTTATTGTCTTTTCTTGTATAAGTTTTTCTTTGAATTAAAGACATACAAAAATAAAAATTTTGAGAAAATCATCTAAAAATGTGTTAAACTATTTAATTTTTAGTTGTGTCTAGCCATCCTCTTTTTTTTTTTTTTTTTTTTTATTATTATTAAATCATTAAACTTTTGAATTTTGACTTTTATGTGTATTTCACATATAAAATGAAAATGGTCATTTTATATGTGTAAATACACAAAAAAAAAGTCGAAATCAAAAGTTATGTAAAAGAAAAAAATGACTACACACAATTAGAAAAATTAGTAAATTTACAACATTTTTAGGTGATTTTCCCAAAATTTTATTGTAATGACTATTTGTGTTTCTATCATTTTATTGTTCTTTTTTTTCTTTTCAAATTGTTATAAACAAGATAGCTTAACTGTGTGTTATGAGAGCAAAAGCCAAAAACATATATTTTTGGTCGAAATAAAATTTTAACACAAATACGTCTTTTTGATTAAAAGTGGCGACAACAAAAAAAACAACTAATGTAAATAATTAAAATATTGTAAAACTAGATGAATTCATCAAATAAACAATATTTTGGACCCGAATAAAAATAGTAGCATTGATATATTAAATTGGGACTGTTGAAGTATTTGTTAAAAGAGATGCTACATTTGCAAAAATTTACAAAAGATTATTTCACAAAAGGATGTGGCATGCATTTATAGAAAGTATAGAATTTAAAATAAAGAAATAAAATTGATTAAGATGATTTTTATTGGAGACAAGTTATTTTGTGAAAGATTTTTTTGTAAACTAGATGAATTAATTAAAAAAATAAATAAATAAAATAAAATAAAAAATTGACAAAAAAATAGAACTGTCTACTTGTCCCTTGTGCTAAAAACTAAAGCTATAGTTATTGTGTTTTTGCAGAAACTTAAATTTTGTTTGATAGACAATAATTTTAAAACAAAGAAAATAATTTTTTAGAGACGTTGGGTATGTTTAGCAAAACTAGTTGTAAAATTTATATCTTTATATATTTTATGAATGTAATTTTATAATTTATAATTTATAAATTATTAACGTAAATTAATATTTGTATATTTTTTAATAAGCGTGTTTGGTAAATTAATTTGTTAAATGTAATTATAAGATGTAAAATGACATAAAAGTACAAATCTATAATTGAAAATAAATGTTTGGAGGGTATATTAGTAATTTAAAGTTTTAATTTCATAGACGTTTAAAAACATAAATCATTTTTCATTTTGGGTATTTGTTTGAAATAAAAGCTTCAGGAATTAATCGTCCAAAAAATTACTTGGTTTATAGGAGATTATTTTGTAGAAAAAATTAATAATTTCATAAAAGCTCTGAAACAGTAGTTATCCGAATATATTTGAATATACCCATTAAAAGTGTAACTACTGACACTTTCTAAGCATTTAACCAGCTAATTTAACTTCAATTCTCTACTTGATGTATCATATATATACCGGATATGATTTTGGTATAGGCAAATTCGCTAAAACAATTGAGAAAATGAGAACATAAACTGTTTTGTTATTTCATCAATTATCTTTTTAGAACAGCTGAGTTAGTACAGATATAGTTAGTGTAGTTAGTGAGAGCCACTCCCATACTCTTACAATCAAGGGGAGACTCGAACTCGAGATCTGTTGCATGGGAAAAAGCCCCCAGATCAAATTTATTTTATTTTTTTTTATTATTTTTTTTTATTATTTATTTTTTTATGTTTCCTGTGTAGTGAACATTTTTACCATGAAAACATATGAACTTTCAAAATGCAAATGTGGTCTTGCCAGAAATGATGGATACCAAAATCTTCTACAAGAACTATGCAATTATGCATTCACTTTAGCAGGTCTAAAAATGCACACAAATTTCGACCAAACTTTAAAAACAGCTTCTACAAGTTACTTTTTTTAATGTCATCTTCTTGATCTCTTATTAATATATATATTTATCTTTTAAAAAAATGGTACTTCGTATATTGGAGTAGTTGGGATATGATAAGTATGGTACTATGTCATCTATCACCACCATAGGTCCATAGTGGCCACAATATCACAACACACCATCATCAAACTAAAACCATATTCTTACTCGAATTTGAAGCTAAAAACATTAACAAAAACTGACTCACTTCTCTTTTATGAAAGCCATCTTAGAGAAGCCTCTAATTTGGAAAAGTATGTGAAACAAAAATAAAGAAATGATTATTAAAACAAAAGAAAAATCTACTTACAACTTTGATGGTACGCAGAAATGGTTGTTTATATGCTCTAGTATTCGTGACCAACCCTCATTTATTCACAATAGTACTACTATGATCAAAGGAAGATGTGCAACCACACTTCTTGCTCTATTTTTCTATCAAACTTTTGGTACGTAAACTCTCCATCTCTTTATATACTTTGTTTGAAAGAAAGAAAAAAGAAAGAAAAAACTCTCTTTCTCATGTCTATTATTGCATTATTTTTTATTTTTGTATTTTTTAGACTTTGACCATAGATCAATATGTATAATATAATATAAAACGATTGGTAGAGTTAAAGAATGTGATTAATTTTATGTTTAAACTTTTTTAGCAATAGTTTATTGGTTTACGCAAAAATAGGTCTATCTCATGTTATTAATATGATGTTATCACATAAGTTTAAGCATAAATTAACATTTTAGTTATCAAATTGCTTGTATCGAATGGTATCTCTTGTTGTGTGAGAAGTTTTGTCGTATAGTTGCGGTTCAGTTATAGCATAACGTATGAGATAGTTAGTTCTTTATTTAGAAGGGAAAAAAAGTTAACGTTTTAGTTAATAGTTTTATATGTTTAGTGTTATCATTTTTGTGTGTGTAAATTATAATATGAGTGGCGGAGAAAACTAGTAGAAAATGGAGAAAGAAAGGATAAAGAGGAAAATGTGGAGTTGAGGTTGATAAGCATTCCAACTCAATGCGATAGGACCACATGTAACACTTGATAGTTTATCATTTTCCACTTTTCTTCCTTATGAGTCACGTACATCATGTGAAACCATATAAAATATAATTCTTTTAAAACTATTAATATTCATAAGTTTACAAACTGATATATCATATAGTGCTAAACTCTCTTGTCTTTGTTAAACTATAAGTGAGTCGACAAGTGTATACATGAATAGTTACTATCTTTTAAATATATATATATATATATATATATATATATATATATATATATATATATATATATATATATATATATATATATATATATATATATATATATATATATAAGATCAAATAAGATCAAACTTAAAGTTATTAAAATAAGATCGGCTAAAATTTGTGAGAATCTCTCCTTCTGATAAAAATAATTTTTTTTATTCTGCAACTAAAATTATTAAAGTTTTGATAGATTTCTTTTAAAATTCTGACACTGGGTGATACACTTTGATTAAGTTTAATGTATCGGTTTTTGTATGTGTATCGAGTTTTGGAATATTTATTAGTGTAATGTGTATCGGTGTATCGATGTCTAAACTACGTATATCGTTTGGTTATTAGTTCTTCAAATGTTAATTTGTATTAAAATATTATTTTTTGTATGATTGCTAAAATTGTTATTTATAAATGTTTTAGTGGTTTTACATTTGATCTTATTTTTACAACTTTAAAACGATCTGCATTAACCCTCCCTATATATATATATATAGTGTATCTTTATTTTGAGAGCCTTGTTAAGTCACGAAGCTGCATGGAAGCTCTTTTTGGAATATAGGATGATAAAATCAATGGTTATAAATGAATGTGGCAATTTGTAATTAAAATAAAAACAAAATATAATTAATTAAAAGAAGAAGGGTACTATAGGACATGCCTAAATATATTAAAAATAAAAGACACACATTTATCGTAGAATCGATTACATATTCAAACCACACACCACATTCACGTCTCTCTCCCTTCTTCCGGATCGGCCGCCGCCACTATTTTTTCATCACAAACCTTGAGAAAGTCCACCATTAACGACTACCATCACCATCGTTCTCATCATCATTCAAATCTAACGGTTTGTGTTCGGGTTGGATTGTAGTTCGCATTGGTAGGAGATTTTGCTTTCGCTCATTGGAGGTTAATTCATGTGTGGCTTCAATTTCGATTCGTTTGTGGGTTAAGGTTTTGGTTTCAATTCCAGGAGGTTAGAGTTAAATAACGTGTTTCGATCTCCGATCATATTTTATTCTATCTTTATATTTGTGTTCGTGGTTGATTTTGGTTTCGGTTTCGATCGCCTCGTTTAGTTTAGAGGTAACTCTTGATCCATAATATACTTTTGTCGATAGTTGTGTGAATCTTTATAGTTCTGTGAATCTTCGGTTGTTGATTTTATAGTTGTGTGAATCTTTATTCGATCTTTATAGTTTGTGAATCTTTCGGTTGTTGATTTTAGTTGGAATTTGTTAGCGGGAATATTCTGTTTGGATGTTTGGGTTAAGTTTGAAAGGTGTTTATTTGTCCGGAATCGGTTTAGTGGGAGTGTCGACTTTGGTGAAGGTGTTGCCGCTTTTGACAACCTTGAAATCTTGGATTTATCTTTGAATTCGTTGTCTGGGACGATCCCTTCATCTGTTGGAAATTTTGGCGACAATGTTATTGAATTTGTCGTGGAATGGTTTGATTGGTTCGCTCCTAAGGTTTGGGAGGATTAAAGCACCAATGTCATTGATTTTCGCCATAATTGGTATGATGGCGATATTCGAGATGAGATTGGTGAGCGGCTATGTTGGAAGAACTAAGTTTTGATGATAACTTCTTTGGCTCAATCCGGCCCGGATCCAAAAGCGCTTTCGGATCTAATGATTATGTAAGTCTTAGTCGTTACTCGATTTTAGTGTTTCGATAATTATTGTGATTACATGGGGCCACTGATCCCCACAATGTCGTTGTTATTGTTGGTACCTCTCATAGTCATCCTACAGACCAAATCATGTCTCATACCTACAAATTTGGTATTACTTTTAGCTTTTTATGATCTTATTCTGTATGCAAATAATTTTGAACTTTTTTCTTCATATAGGTCATATGATTATGGATCGTGTAGGATTTTGGATGCTAGACACTCTCAATTCAGTCCACGAATATACATCCCCAAGCCTCACGAACCTCAATTTGGTTAGTTTGTAGATGCTATGTGGGCTCATTACAACTCGTCTTTTTATTATTTATGACTTACCTAGGAGTAAATTTTTAACAATAGGGAAAAGCAATGGACCATCATCATTAAGCATTGTTCCACAAAGTCATCGAGGATATCTTGCAAGGGTATACTCTTAAAAATACCATTTGATTTGCATTAATCATGAGTTTATATTATACTTCTATCATGTTTGTCATCTTAATTTTGTTATTCCATTTATATACGTTCCATCTTAAATGTGTAACTAGGACTCCCTAAGGACCAAACACATTTCCTCAAATGTTTAAAAGCTTAAGAGAATGAAAATATAAGAGTGGCGGACTAATAAACTTTGATTAGTGGCATAACTTTATAGGAAGGGTATATGCAAAGTTAGCTATCCTCCCGACCTCTGAACTTCGAAATTGAAACATAATTAACGATAACATAGATGCTTATGTTTAAAACATATATGTTTACGTATAAAAACATATATGTTTACGATAAATCATATATGTTTTTTTTTGTTTTGTAAAACATATATGTTTTATGTTTGGATTATATATGTTTTGCATATATAAAAAATTGTCTCATGTTTATTTGTGTTTGTTAGTTTAGTTTTATCCATATGTGTTATGTTATCTTGAGTTTTATTTTAAAAGTATTTAATCTTGGCTAAATTGTGCATATGTGTTTGATAGTTGTTATGATTAATTTTATTTCGTATTTATTTGTGGTTTAATTGTTTTTGTGACGCTTGTTTCAGATTGATGAAGATGATGATATCATCAAGACTATGGAGTGGATGAATACAAATATACACGAAGATAATTCATGACTTTTGAAGATATATGATTATTGCATATGTGTTTTTGTACTTGTAATTAAATAAAATGTAGCGTTTAAGATATGAATCTTGTTTTTTCTTTTATAATGGTTTATGTTCTTTAATTTATGTTTCAAACTTCAAAAAAATAATAATAACGCTAGCAAAAAACATACATGCACTTCATTAAAAAACATACATGCACCTCATTTAAAAAACATACATGCACGTGCTTCAAAACAAACATGTATCTCATTAAAAAAGTAAAAATAAAATAAAATAAAAATAAAACATGTATGCCTTTGTAAGATTATGAAACCATTAAAAAAAAAAAAAAAAAAAAAAAAAAAAAAAATTAGGAATGCTTAAAATCGATTTAATAAAAAATACAAAATTGTATTTACTATAATACCCTTTTGGATTAATAATAATTTTAATATTTAAAAAAATCTCGTTGGTTTAGAGTGTTCGCAGATTCTGACTTACATGAGCTTCAAAATAAAATATATATATATATATATATATATATATATATATATATATATATATATATATATATATATATATATATATATATATAGGGTAGGGTTAAAATGAAAAGTTTTATAATGAAAGAATGAGAAGGCGTGTGGAGGTGACATGTCACATTGCTACATCACCACGCCATGTGTCACCTCACCCCACCCACCCACCCCCCGCAAAAAATTTTTTTTTCCCAAAAAAAAAAAAATTTTTCCGCCAAAAAATTCCGCCAAAATTTATTCTGCATCACGAGTTAGAAAATCTCGCATCACAATCATAATTGTGATGCAAGAATTTATAACTTTAATGCACTAAAATCATAATTATGATGCAAGAATTTATATATCAGTGACGCAAAGAACTTATAACCTTAATGCACTAATAAGTTTTGGTGCATCTTTATTATAAGTTCTTGCATCATTCCATAAAAGGTGTAGATTGGCGGGAACTTGACCGACCGGTGCCTTTTGGCACCGACCATTATCCCGCCTACGAGGAATAGCTCCGGAACTCTCCGGCCTAGTGGGGCACCAACTGAGTGAGTACGAGCCAAGACTCGGACCCTCAGCTCTTATTCCACAAAGTCTCCTCCGTGTGTTCATTGGGTTTTGAGGAGGGGGTACTATATGAAACAAATGCAAGGATGGGACTTGATCTTGGGTCGACCGACTCAAGATGTCAGTGCTCCAACCATCGGATAATGCTCCATTGGTAAGTTCTTGCATCATAGTTAATAGTTCAAAAGAATCAACTATGATGCACTAAAATCAAGTTATAACCTTAAATGACTAAAATCATGATTGTGATGCAGATAACTTTATAATCGTAATGCGAGAAGTTATAACCTTAATGCACTAAAATCATAATTGTGACGCAAGAACTTATAACCTTAATGCACTAATAAGTCTTGGTGCATCTTTATTATAAGTTATCGCATCATAGTTAATAGTTAAGTCGCATCAACTATGATGCACTAAAAACAATGTTATAACATTAATGCACTAAAATAATGATTGTGATGCAATAACTTTATAAGCGTGATGCAAATAACTTTATAATTGTGATGCGGTAATTTATAACCTTAATGCACTAAAATTATGATTTGTGACGCGATAACTTTATAAGCTGTGATGCGATAAAAAATTTTAGCGGGAAAATTTTTGGCGGAAAAAAAAATTTTGCCTCAAAAAATTTTTTTTTTAAGGAAAAAAATTTTTGAATTGGGGGCGGGGGGGTGGGTGGGTGGGGTGGGGTATGGTGATGTGGCATAATAATGCAAAAGGTGACACGCCACCTCACGCTTCTCATTCTTTTCATTCTAAAACTTTCATAATAACCCAAACTATATATATATATATATATATATATATATATATATATATATATATATATATATATGTGTGTGTGTGTGTGTGTGTGTGTGTCCTTTTCATGACTCCCTACTTTTCACTTTCAACTAAAATGATTGTTCACTAGTAGTAAAATTAAAATCTATTTAGGTGTAAGTGGTTTACTTTCGTTTGGAAGCTGCCATGAAGATACAGTTTTTAACAATATTTGGCGAATGGTAGTTATATACGCTTAGTTTTCGAGTTAAAATTTGAGAGAAAAGAAAAAAATGAAAAGTTTTTGTGTTTTGAGTTGTTTTTAAGAGAGGAAAGGAGCTTGTAAAGAAGATGAGGAAGATTTGATAATGAAATCTTCTCTTACTTTTAGGAGGAAAGGGAAGGGAAAGGAAACAAACTCAGAACCGAGCGATAATGAAGATCGCTTCTAGCAAGGAGGCGCGAGAGTTGTTTTTCCTCATTGTCACGCATGAGGTTTGCTCGCGACCTCATGCCGTGGGAATACAAATGAGGAGCGAGCGGTGAGCTCCTCACCGCTATGGAGTTGTGCCAATGTGGTTCCTCTCAATGTTTTTATTATTTATTATTTGGTTCATGGTGGTGAGTGTATGTGTGATATTTATTGAGATATGTTTGTATAAAAATAGGTATTTTAATGCAAGGTGAGAGTGGTGACTATTAGGGTGAAAAGTGAGAGAGAGTGATGGGCGAAAGAAAGTTGATGCGACTTGAGGTGCGCAGGTGAATTAATGTGAGGAGTAGTCTAACATCAACATAGAGTATATGTTTACATATTACAAAACTGTATAAAACTATAAATCATATGTTTTCCATATCTTTTTCTCACTCTAGCCAAACAAAAGAGCTTATAAGGTTAGTCATGATCGTGACCGGAGATGACCAGTCATCGGTAGCCACGTCGCCTTTCTCTCCGTGACCAGACGTATACCGGATGCCACGTTCGATGACCCAGGTGTTTTTTTTTTTTTTTTTTTTTTTTAATTCAAACATTTTAAACAACAAATTTAAAATTCATTAAAATAAAAAAAAAAAAAACATTACAAAGATTGAAATTCAAATAAACATTAAAAACATTACGTAACTTATTCAAATAACGTTAAAAACATTACAAAAACTCTTCATCGTCATCGTCACTATCGACTTGATTCACTTCATTCACATAATGTCGACGATTTCTCCAAATGTGTTCGACCAAATCAGATTTTAAGTTTTGATGAGTTTTTGAGTCCATTAGCTCCTGAGTAACCACCAACGATTCTTCATGTGTTCTTAAGGGATCATGATCTTGGTGTCCCTCATCTTCAAACCATGTATGACATATCGCCCGTTGCTTGTGTCGGATGATCATATTATGTAATATGATACATGTATATATAATATCTTTGATATCATTTTTATAAAACCCTCGGCGGGAACTTTAAGCATTTTCCACTTCTTCTTCAACACACCAAAAGCCTGTTCCACATCTTTCCTTCAGCCGTGCCTCTCTTGTACAATATTCTTTTACGATCACCCGTGGGAGGATTTGAAATGGACTTCATAGAACGGACCATTGTGGATATATCCATGATAAGATAATATCCCCTTTTATAAGCCGCATCGTTACCCTCGAATTAAAGGTGCGGTGCTCTCTCGCATTTGATATCATTGAAAGCAGGGAGCGGCGAAGCGTTTACGTCGTTATTCGTTAGGAGACACCGTAAAGAACGCATGCCAAATCCATAAATCTTGGGGGCGACCGCCCAATAAAATGAATGGATGTGGCCGTGATCACCCCTACAATGTTGAGCTCTCGCACGATTCGAGCAATTCTCCGCTCTAAGCTTGTACAATCAATGCTCTCATCGTCCCGGAAAGCCATGCTTATGCCGTGATGAGCATATATTCTTTCAAGGTCGAATCGTGGGCTTTCGCAAATACTCACGACCATATAACTCCATGATAACCTCGTAAAACCTATGAAGACATTCACGGGATGTTGTTGCACCGAGTGCAGATTCGTCAAGAGAATTAGGAGCGGCCACGATATCCCGATTGACGAATGGTCGCGGACACTTGACTTAATGGGCTAATACTAAGTACGCCCCTAGCATCAAGAGTTTGTCGAAAATAAGTAGAGTGATCGGTTATCTCGAACAATTTACGTGAATAGCTCTCGGATCATACGGAACCGTAGGCGAAATGTTCTTGCGTCGAAGCTGCGGTTTTCGCAGTAAGCCGCCACTAAGCGATTATGAGCACCTCATGATCCCTACGTATGTACCTTCGTCGAACTTTTAGGTGTGATGCTTTGTAAGCCTTCAAGCAAAATCCGCAAACCCACAAACTCATTAAAAACTTCTTCATCGTCAAGACGAAGAAGAAACAGAATAAAAGCTCGAACGACGACATATTAAAATTGTGTTTCGTGGGTATTTCGTTAGAATGGTTGATTGAAATTGTGTGTTTTAGAAATGTTTTGAGTTAGTGTTTATAGATTGGTAAAGTTTTTAAAATAAAAGTTTTTTTTTTTTAAATGCAGCGGTCGAAATGGGAATAAAGTGGAAATGTTAAGTTGGAATATTGGGAAGAGTGGGATTAAATTGGTCGTTTTTAAACCGATGTCCAAAAAGCTACTCGCCGATGTCCACATCAAGAACTGCCGATGTTCACATCGATCGTGGCCGCGTTTTTGGTGCCCAACCAATTTGCAACTAACGACTGCGACTGGTCTAAGGTATAGTAGTAATAAACAGTTTATGAATATAGATCAAAACCACATAAGTTACTAAATTCACGTACGTATGAGCTTAAATAACCTCATCCCATGAATATGACGACATGACGCTAACTATTTAGTTTATTCCTGCCAAACTACTTGGAACTTTCCCAAACTAATTGGAACTTGACTTTCTTTTGATTACAGTATATTCAATATTATATAGTAGCCCTCTTTCTATATTTCTTCCCACGAGCAATTATGATAAAGATAGGCCAGTTATGTTTCTCGAAAGCCTTCGTCACTACTTATATCGTTCAAACTTCTTAGCCGGCTATGTAAGAAATATATTCACGTAGTAGGCCTAGTATGCATCCATATCAAATATACTTTTTTGGTCCGTTACATCGAAAATCCATACTATCCTTTTATACAACATGCAATTTATGAAAACTTATAACTGATAAAAATAATTGTTGACATTAATTATGTTATTAAAAATAATTTTTGACATTAAGTTATTAAAAAATTGAAAAATTCATATCGAATAGAGTATATTTTTTGTTGGTTGTGTTTTGGTGAGAAAAACTGTTAAGTTTTTTTACGACTATCCATGAAAATCGTTTAGGGCCGCTCGCTTTTGACCCTTGCGTCTTTATCATGGTCGCAAACACATCAGCTCAAGTGAATAGGCACTAAACACTTCTCTAAGTCGATGATTCTAAAATTACCAACACTAAGTGAATAACATAGATGATAGACGTTGCGTTGATGTAAAAGTGAGTAAAAAGTGTTAGCGTGAATAATACACCCTTTACGAAGTCAAAGCACCTGGGTGTAGACTAACGTGCATCACCATTCACCAAGGACCTATTTTTCAAGGAAATTGATTGACACTCTTATTTATTTTTGTATATTTTTTAATGTATACATTGATAAAGAAATATATAATAAATATATAATTGTTGAATGCACATATTAGAGTGTGCTAATAAGAAATGAGAGTGTGCAAATCACCTACTATTATTGAACCATACTAGATAGTACATGTTTACTTAACTTTCGGAGATTTATACGAACCAAAAACGTCCAAAAATGTATAATAAATACTCTTCTAAGTGGAGACAAGAAAGTGTAGAGACAGAGCCACATTGGGCTTACGATGGGCCAAGGCCAACCCAGTTTCTTATAAAAGTACTACTAGTCTCCATGTTTTGTTTACATTTTTTCTATCAGCCCACCTTAAAAAAATAATTATATAAAAAAAAAAAAAAAAAAGAAAAAAAAACCTCGCTGTTCAAATGTCTATTAGAAAAATTTTGACGTCCAATTTAATAACTAAAAAAATAAAAATGTAGTTTACAGAAGACAGAAGTTCAATTGTCAATGTGTTTTCCTGAGATTTTTTTAGTTTTGTTTTCAGCCTACCAAGTGGAAACGCTTAACCGGAAGAGCCACGACCCTCTCAAAAACTTTGAGGTTTTAATTGTATTTGCTTAAAGAAAATACAACTTTTACTCTCTCAAATTAACTAATATATCACTTGGCCCTCTCAATAAATTCACCCAAGTTCCGTCTTTGCTTCTATCGATCTCCAATCTGTTCGTATCAGCACAAACGTTGTGAATAACAAATTTGTTTCATATCTAAATGTTACTTTTAGGAGCCTTAAAAATGAGAAGAAATCACAACCACAAATATTATATGCACTCTTAAAAATATATGCATTTCCCTATTATTATTATTATTATTATTATTATTCTTTTATCTAAAATATGTGGCAAAAATTTTTTCGCACTCTTCTCCTTTCAATATTTTTTTCTCACTAGATCCATACTCTAAGTAGAGTATTTGAATTATTCATGCACAATTCACATATCTAAATCTCGTTAGCTGCAAGGGTTTTTTCGTCTTTTCGATATTTCTTGTCCAAACACCTTATAACACCGCAGGTCCTTGAACTTTTCAGTGCTCGAATTTAAAAAAGTAGCATTTTATTACTATTTTTTATATACTAAAAAAATCTTTTAAATTCCTATTTTCATCACATAAAACCATCACCACAACAACTCCTCATTTTCCATACTCTTTATCTCAAATAAATCACACACACAATTCTTATGAATTGTTCTCTTGCACTTACCATCAAGGAAATCAAATTTTAAGCAATGAAACAAGTTGATGAGGATAGACGTCATTCGCAAACGATTATCGACACAGCTAGGATCTTTGCAAACGCGAGCAAAAATAAAACAGAGATGATTGAAGCATATAAGTAATGTAAAGATATTACGTAAGAAAAACGTGCTTTGATTGAAACTTTTCTAAAAAAAGAAGCTTCAAAAGATTATAATATATCTTTTGATTTGTGTCGCACGATGGACAAAATAAATAATTAAGTGATAAAATATTTAGATGCATAAAATCAAATAGGATGATCGTGTTTTTTTATTTATTTATGTAACGTTTTTTTCTTATAAGGTATAAAACTATCCTTTGATCTACCCATTTAACTCATAAATCCGTATAATTACATATATTCTTTCGATTTACATAGAAGTGCAAGGCAAACGAGCAACAAGCTGCGCCGCTAACCCTTTTTAAATTTCAAAGCCAATTCTTTTAAAAACTACGTTTGTAGATCTAGGTGTCATAATATCTCCATTGTACCACCACCGACTCTTGCCACTACCATCATCTCCACTGTACCATTACAAACCCAAAGTCTTTTAAAGATATACAATTACCACAAAATCCAATACTATTATACTACCTGCTCCTCAAAATTATTGTCTCCATTTGACTTTTCGGTATTTCTTTTTTAACTTTGACCTTAAATATTTTTGTTTTGTGTTATACAATAGTTAATAAAAAATTTACCAATGAAAATACATTTAAAACTCAATCCATTCAAATATTTTGCATCAAGAATTATAACACAAACAAAAATACTCAAGGTAAAAGTTATAAAAGAAAGACCGAAAAATTCAAACGAGGACTATAATTTTAGGACGGAAGGAGTATATTACAGTCTTTAAGAACGCAAATGAGCGTATGATGAGAAGGCAGAGAAGCTACTGATTGTTTCAAGTAACAATTTATACAAAAGTATCACTATTCCTTTCTAACCTTCTCAACAATAAAAAATGCAAAAACTAAAATACACCGTTGGTACCTAAACTTGCCAAAACACGTCGTCGTGCATCGTAACTCGGATTTTTCGTCACCAGTAGTCCAAACAATGGGGTTTTAAGGCCAAACTGGTCCCTTGACTCGTAATGCCCACGTCAACGTCCGATTTCTGTTATTTTGTCAAGGGTATAATAGTCCATACACATTTATACGTAAATCTAACTCAACCAGAGAATACCTATTCGTGTACCCTCTTGATTGTTTCCCTCACTCGTCACCTAACAACTGACTTAATAAAGACCCGATCATCTATCACACAAATTTTCAGACATTACAGGATCCTTCACACAACCCTCACAAACACTTTAACAATGGTAGACAAGGACCTTACTTTGACAGCAGTCACGGATGAGATGATATAGTATGTGAAGGCCAAATATGGGGATACTTGGTTACAAGGAGATGAAATGTCTGATGAAATGTTTGAAGATTTATGCAGATTTGCGAAAGAAGCTGAAGTGATGAAAGGTTATTTCGTTTGTTTTTATTTCTGTTATTGGCATTTTAAGGTTCCAAATCGTCTGAAGCATGAACATAATCGCCTTTGTTCCGAAGGCCTAGCTAGTTAAGCGAGTTCCTTTTTTCTTTTTTCAAAGGCAGTCATTTTCTTTCGAACGAGAGAACGAAAGCTAGTCGAAACGGAAGGATAGTAGAGGAGATATGGATCCGCTTTCGTTGTTGTCATCAAAGCTCTTCTTCTTCACTCGAAGGGCAATGCACCGTGCCGGCCGATGTGGTGGCGAACCACGCTATCGGGTCCTAATTCTGATTCATTTTGTTACTAAAAAAGGAGGAGGAAACTTAGTATGTACCAGAGGAGATCGCTATGATCGTTACTGTATTCGTATCGAAGAGATGCGACAAAGTGTTCGGATCATAGTTCACAGTGCTCATTCTATCGATACTGGGAAATAAAAAAAAATCATGTTTACACTCAATTTCACTATCTTATTTGCAAGAAATCCAAGCAATGTCAGAATATGCCAAAAAAAGGGATTATAGTAAACTAAACGTATCTGACGATATGATTGACTATGTCATGGCTACTTATGGGAATAAGTGGGATATAGAAGACGAAATTGTTAATGTGATACTTGAAGACTTGTGGCTAAAATATGGGAATAAAGAGGTTGCGAAAGGTTAGACTTAATATTGCAAAGTAAGATAGTTGTAATGGTTGAAATCTAATGTCTTTCTGTTTTGGCTTTCTTTCTAGATACCAGCTTTAAAGAAAATGAGGTTGATGTCATCATTATTTCAGAAACCTCTGATGATGAGTTTGGGTTTCTGTTTTCTAAGAATACTACTTTGAAAGCTTCCACTTCCCATGTTACGCCCCGATTCCGGATTTGACCGAAAATTACTCAAATTTTAAAACTTTAACGCAGAACATTTGACTATTTCTTTAACTCTTCAAAGAATAGCAAAACTATAACAATTTACCCTTGACAACCCTTTTATAACTTATACTTATTTACCCTTTTAAAATGATGACCAAAGATTACAATAAAACCTCATTTATTTGCTGTAATAAGGACTGAAGCCGTCGCCTTATAAACTGCGACGCCGCATTTAATTACATTTTCAGATTTAACACGCGACGACTCGTGAGGATTTATAACCAAGCCGTCGCCTTATAACCGTGAAGCCTTGCGACCACGAGACTGCACATTTTTACAAGAAAGCGCACAACCAAATTGACTCCTTTCAAACAAATTAACACTGAACATTTTCACAATAACTAAAACCTTACAAACTATAAATAAATCAACCATGATGTATTTTATTACTTATTTGACCCATCCAACCCAAAATGGGTAGAAATACACTTAAATCCAAACACCTTTTAAACTAACCATGACTTCCAATTGACCATTTAAAATACTATAACAACTATGACATACACTTGTTGATTGACGACACTTTACAAACTATAAAAAGACTCACGGGGTACAAATTCATCACACGAGCTCGGTATCTACCTAGCTCCTAATATAACATATTACCATCTTCAATAATCAATCCATGAACCACACCCAATCCAAGCCATATCGCTCAAGCAAATGAACCTACAATAACATTAACAACTATAACATGTGTTTATAGCGCTTAGTAAGTAATCAACTAATACATGGCAATGCTTCTATCATTATACAATTCACATAAGCATTACTAACACACAAACCATAGCACAAATAGCACATAAGGCCATAACACATACCTTAACACATCTTTAGACAACTAACTCTATAACCATCATCAATTCTCATTATAATTAATTAGCTTAACTATAACCAATCTTTGCTATAACATTCATGAACACATTATACAATAATATCCACATTAAGCATGTAGTAACGGATTACTTACCTTAGCAATCAAAGCTAAGCCATTACTATATCACCACCATCTTCATCAATATCATCATCCATTACTTTCCATAGCTAACATTTTAACCACATAATTATAGCATGCACTTAGTACATAATCAAATAACTATAACCATGGCTAACATAACTAATCTCTAACATCATATAATCATATCATGATTATATGATGATCCAACCAATAAATTACCCAACTTTTACCCATAATAAAATTACCCCAAGATTATTATAACCCTTTTATAATCAATCAAATGATCATAACATGATCATATCCCAAATTATATATATTTACTTCAATTTATTAAAAAGGGGTTTCACCCAATAACACTATAACATCTCAATTAATGTATAAAACCACAATTACCCAAAACCCCCAACTTGGGTACATGAACCCTAACTCTTCAATTCACAATTAAACCTAATTAAGGATTACTCACCTTGCAAGGATCATCTTTGTGACTTCCCATTAGGGATGACACCCTTAATTTATCACCAATTGGTCTACATGACCAACCCATATTTTCCCTCCATTCTCTAAACCGACATTTCTCCATTATCCAGAAGAAATGAGAATTCTGGACTTTTAATACTTAAACATTTCTTCATTTTAAAGTCATCTCATCACTTGACACTTTTGGTCCTTCAAGTTCATTTCCTTCTATTTTGGTCACAAGATACTTATTTCAAGTTTACAATATGGCAACTTAAGTCCCCCTCATTTATATAACTATAACATAACATTTAAAAATTATTAGTTTGACTATCGGGTCAACTAGTCAATCCGTCAAGTCCTTAGACCATATTCATTTAGGGTAGGCCTAGTTGTATTTCGGGATCTGGTGTAACAATTCTACCTCCCTTATTTAGATTTCGTCCCGAAATCTCTCGTCTATTGCCATTTACACTTAATCTTAACTTATATCATACCATACAAGTAATTTCCAAATGCATTTGCTTCATCATAAAATTTCTATAAAAACACATCATTACGTCATCCAAGACAAAATTTTAGCAAAATCAAGTATTCCTTATTCAATTTCTTTCCATAACATTCACCTATATAGTCACGGCCATATTATTTTGACTTTTTTTTTTAGTCAAAGTTAACCAACCATTCCACATTTTTACTTATTTACACATCGTTTATCTTTTTATAAGTCGAATGCTAACTATTACTTCCTTACATAACTATGACTAGCGTTCTCATTATAATACTTTGCTAGTCTTTATTACCTTCTCATAATTAAATGTTTACGACCACCATGGTCATTATTACACCACATCTTGCTACAAGGTATGCTATAAACATTACTTTACACTCGTAATCGCTTTAACTTATGCTTAAGTTACCTAACATGAAGGTTCTCATAAGGCCTTAACTAAAAGTTGCGTCTAATCCTACTATTCTATCTTAGTTTTTTTATAAGTTCTAACTTATCTTAGATTTCCGCCTCTACTCATCTAAACCTACTACGTACCATGTCGGAACACATAAGCCTACTCGTTCATATTTCCTCATTTACATGGAGAGGCGTCCCAATCGATGTAAATCAAGAAACATGAACTCATGGTTATGTAATTCCGACATACACAAGTACTCCTATCACTTAATACCACATTATATTATTTTATTTACGTTTACACTTTTCATCTTTTAGACTTGGACCCACCTTTACTATAACATTCCCAAAAAGGGGCTATAACGTTCGTCGGTTCTTCCCTCGTAGGGTTTCGACTCTATAACATCAATTGGCCCTTCCCAGTAGGGATCCGCCTCTATAACGTATTCCTCCAGAGGTTTTCTGTAACCAATACTGTAACACTGTAACTGTGGATTAATGCTATTATTATACATACATACCTATCTATTTGTCCTTTATAACAATCGATGAGATATTACCTTATTTATGACCCACACATTCTCTATGTGTTTATATGTCTCATTATGACTTTCACTTGTCAACTCTTCGTTGACCAATTTCAACTCTTATACTATTAGAGTTTTAGTCTATACAACTTTCCATATATAAACCTTATATAGGTCATCAACTACAACCTCTCATTAGCATTCATCTATTCTTCTTACATGTTTAAACACGTTTTATTAATCGACACTTCTGTTATATTAGTCATTACTAATGGGGAACAATAGCCATGTTATAATAACTTCAAAGCAACATCTTAATCTCATACATACTTCATCTTATCTGACTATTAGCGTTTAAGCTATACCTGTTCATCTCATCATTAACTTAACAATGTGCTTAGTCCACTTTCATAACTTCCATAATATTAAGCGCTTAGTAATAGATGTATCAACATCTACTATACCATTCACACCAACATACCTTGCATTTAAGTTCACTCTTATCTCGTTTTTAATACCACTTAATGATCTTCACTAGATATGACTTATTAATGAGACCCTATGTTGATCATTATTAACACATAACTCATACATGCCAAATATGAGTCAAGTATCTATACACCATTACTCGACTCGTCACATCCTTTCTTATGCTCATACTAGACTCACCGACACCATTCAAGCGCGGTGTGCTTAATACATAGATACAATTTCATTCCACTCTAGACTTACACTACTTAAATCTCATTACTAGAAAACACTTTCATTACTTAATTTACTTACTAACCCATCTCTAATACTACTTACCAATTTAAATCTTATCTTGCCATTTCCACCCCTCTATATCACACAACCTTAGGTCAATAACTTATACGTTAATTTCATCACTTACACACATCTAGTCCTCCATAGGTTCACATCATATATATCCCTTCCTTACGAGTAAGCATTCACCTCACTTGTCGTCTTAGGCTATATAGAACCTATTACATAAATTCTCCACAACTTTAACATATACTTAAGAAACTTTTAAATCCCATAAACCTATCATTCACATCATTATTAAACGATTATCAACACTATTGAAACGTAACCTAATCCCTTACTTACACATCTTTAGTCTAACATGAACTCATTTCTTATATTTAACAAACTATTCATTGCGTGGTACAACTAAGCAATCATATCTAACCTACTATTTCTATGTTTCACCAATTAATCATTATTCAACATTTCTTAGACTATCATTATCCCATTTTTCTCTTCTATTTGTTCTTAGCACTCTCAATCGCCACCTTTACATCTTATGACCCAGTGGGTTACACCTCCTTATCTTCACAGCTTCTCATTTCTTAACATTTGATCTATTATAGCATTTACTAATTTTCTGTGCTTACTCATCTCACTTTTCATATACCCGTAATCCTTGTTGACCATTTCCACATTTTTACCATTACTATTTTTAGTCTATTTGACTTTATCCACATATACCGTTTATAGGTTTATTCCATTACACACTTGTTATCTTTCAATTATTCCCTTTTTCACGTTCTATAACTTTAACACATTTTTATCACGTTTTATTATATCACCTACCTCAAAATCCTTTTGTATTTTTTAACCTTTTCACCTTTTGATTTAATTAGCACTTAGCTTTACTATTTTGTTCCACATTTAGACCCTACATAGGTCATCAACTATAAGCCTTCTTCCCCACATTTTCCACAAGTCTCATTTTAATTATTAGTAAGTAAACTATCTCATTCCCATCTTTCAATCTCATTCTACAACTTTATAGTTTTAGACACTTAACTATTATATGTCAAATTTCCACTATACATTTACATGTGTGTTACTACACACAATTAATATTACATTATAACATATTTATTATCCATTAACATTTAGGTTTACTTACTACTTTCTGTGACTTACGATTACCCCATCTCTAATACCATCATATTGGCTATCCGATAGTCATTCACATAATAAGACCATAAGTTGGTCATTAACACAACACAAGTCATACCCTATCTTATTCAAGTCTCATTATGGCTTCTATGACAAATAATTAAAACTCATTTCACGCCTACCGTCACCATCCACGGTGAACGTTTTATAATTATCTATCATATCATTACTATAACATACAAATTATATACTTATATATTCACCGACACTACCAATGTGTACGGGTTCTATAACTTAACACATTTAGTTAGTCATCGACTTTCATCACATACACCAACCCAATTCTATACACGTAACTACACAATCATAAGAAGTTTATGGTGTTCTACTCACCTATACACACATGGTCCGCCATGAATCTACATAAATTACATAATAACACTATAACATATATATAAAATTTCACTTAGCACAAACGCATAATCCATTCTATAACAATCACTACACATATACCGCATCATCACCTAGTTACCATATAGCACAAGGCATAACTTTACTCTATAACATACCATACACAATTTCGATTCACTTATTTTCGCAAGTAAGAGTGGTTTAAGACTAGACAACCTATAGTGGAAACCTAATTCACTTAAACCGAAGCTCTGATACCAATTTGTTACGCCCCGATTCCGGATTTGACCGAAAATTACTCAAATTTTAAAACTTTAACGATAACATTTGACTATTTCTTTAACTCTTCAAAGAATAGCAAAACTATAACAATTTACCCTTGACAACCCTTTTATAACTTATACTTATTTACCCTTTTAAAATGATGACCAAAGATTACAATAAAACCTCATTTATTTGTAATAATATGGACCAAGTGCAGCTTTATATTTCTGCTGCCGTCATCTTTAATTACATTTTCAGATTTAACACGCGACGGCTCAGAGGATTTATAACCTGAAGCCGTCGCCTTATAACTGCGAAGCCTTCGCGACCACAGACCTGCACATTTTTTACAGCAAAACTGCACAACCAAATTGACTCCTTTCAAACAAATTAACACTTGAACATTTTCACAATAACTAAAAACCTTACAAACTATAAATAAATCAACCATGATGTATTTTATTACTTATTTGACCCATCCAACCCAAAATGGGTAGAAATACTGTAACGCCCCGACCCGACAAGGGTAAAGGAATCACAAGTAATGGTGTCATATCAAAGCAAACATAAATATCCAAAAGAAATCTTAGCATAAATACTGAAATACTTCAAGTCAAAATGACTTCAATACATAGGTCCCAACGGAAAAATAAACTCCAAATAAAATATCTCAAATATTAAGTCTTAAATGGCATCATAAGATCAAAGCTAAATATCTCTAAGGTAAGTCCACTCAAGACTCATCCCAAAGCAAAACTCAGGCTCAATGCTTAGATACCGCCGGAAGAAAAGAAATGCGGCCGAGCTTCAAAAGCCAAAGTGAGCAGATATACAAGCAAAACGAATACGAAGCGAAAACGAATACGAAATAAAGTGAAAGAAAGATAGTAAAATCATAATCATTTGTAATATAAATCGTAATAATAGAATAAGTTTTATAGTTAACTACCTCGAGCCCGGACACATATATATCGATCATAATCATATTCATATTCACACAAGGCAACATTTGTAGGAGACCTACCGAGTTATGAAGGGCGTGCATGCAAGCGGCATCAATCATCGATGACATATAACATATAACATATAACACATAACGAGATATGAGATAATGATCTAGGATGCATCCATCGCCCCCACAAACATATATTGGTAATATAATATAACTTGAGCTCATAACGAGAATGAGATAAGGGACGTGGCGAACTTCACTCTCATCGCCTTAGAGTCATGTCAGTGCATCATTGACACGGACATGGAACCCCCATGACTAGTTATTATTTTGGCTCGGGTGTCAAACTATCTTAGGTCAAATCAGAATGTCATAACTGACACAGATCATACTTTATCAAAGATTTAATCATGTTTTCAATATCAAAGTTTTTATATCATATAGTTCAAAATCAAATGTTTTATAATCCAAAAATCAAAGTTCAGATAAGCAACAGCTCAAACAAACAAAATGGGGTTCATAGCAAAGGCTTAGGAAATCCTAATATAAAAGCTAACGAAAAGCGTTATAGTGGAACCTTCTTTGAAAAGGTCGAATATCTCGCCTTATTCCAAAGCAAATGATCGAAAAGCGTAAACACGGAAAGCAAAGGATTACTCCTTCTTCACGAACCTATACACATTAACGGTCGTACATGTTATTTATGATTCCATAATCGTCGAAGTGATCTTTTAATATTTGGTGTTTATACTCAATGTATTCAGTGATCTTAATACTTTAGGGTTTTATAAATAAATGAGACTTAAGTGTTTTATAAACAATATCGTAGATTAAGGTTCATTATGTCATTTATTAAAGTTTAGGGTTAAATGTGAAAATAGTTTAAACGTCATAACTCACACATGAAATAACGAATTAATATACTTAGCTTCAAACCCTAATCGACTCTCATTTATGTTCTAGGGTTTTCTCATTCTTTTAATATCATATCCACGTGCATTTACTTTATATGTTACGTCATTTAATGACTCATTACTCTTGTTTATTTACTCAACACGTTCATGTCTTAATCATATGTTACTCATATATATGTTATCGTCAACTTTTATATCCATGCACGTTTATGATTTCATGTGACCCCAAAAGTTACTTATTACTCGGATTAGTTACACATCTACGCACACATGATACACGGTTCACAAACCAATTAAGGTTCGGTTCACATCACTTAGGGTTTAGGTTTCACATGATCTTTACTGTTTAATACACGTTCAAAACTCTTATATGGTTCGGCTTGTATATAGGGTTCGGCTAACATGTTTTAAGCAATACCTTAACTCTCTACATACTTTACATATTCAAGTTCACATGTTATATAAGGTCCGATTCATTTACATATGGTTCGTGTTAGGAATTAGAAATTCGAGGTATTAAAGAGTCGGCCACCTCATGTATATGTAATCGTTAAGCTCGTAGTCGTAGTTCTTTTAAGTTAAGTAGTAATTAGTTAAGTAACACCGTGGAGGACAGACGGGTCTTTACCCAGCTGTATGCCCGATCCACGACCCGATGTGTGGCGAGTTATGTAAGACTATAAATACTCTCTACCTTCCAAGGTAGAGTTGGAGCTCATAATAATATCTTTCACTTTCTCTCACTAAGTTCACTAAACCTCTAACTTTCTCTCTAGAATTCCACTTACTCGCCACCTTGTTGTTATGGTTTGATGTGTATGTGAAAACTAATATCTTACAATTGGTATCAAGAGCCATGGTTAGATCATATCTTGCACATCTTTGGATTTCTAGTGGCTTTTAGGTGGTTTTGAGTTTGAAAAGTTTAGTGGTTTTGCATCATTTGGTTGATTTCTTGTGTTAAAGCTTGGATTTTGTTAGTACTTTTATGTTTAGAATCATCACAAGTGTTTAGGTTTTCATTTGGTAAGCTTGAATCATCTTGGTTGGGTTGTTTTGGATTAAAAAGTGATGTTTATGTGGTTTTCTTGCTAGCGACTTGATATCTGATTTATTTCTTCAGTGGCGACTTGCTTCACAATTTTGTAGCGAGTTACGGTTTTGGAGCTAGCGACTTAGACCTAGCGATTAACGGTACAAGTAGTGGACTCTCCACTACTGACTAGCGACAGTGGTAGCGACTTGGTGCAGAGCGAGTTGCTCTTTAGCGACTTGTATCTCTAGCGACTGAGTGGCAATAATTGCCAAAAATTTTGCTAGCGACTTGAGGCTTAGCGAGTTACTACTTAGCGACTTGCTTTTGTCTAGCGACTTGGGACTCTAGCGACTTAGTGGTGTAGCGAATTAAGTGTTAGCGACTTAGTGCATTATCTTCTAGCGACTTAGTGCATTATCTTCTAGCGACTTAGTGCATTATCTTTAGCGACTTGAGTGATTGTTTACGGTTTTCTCTTGATTTAGTAAAATCCGTGAAAGAATCTATTTCCGGTTTAATCATAGAGTTATAAAATCCGTATAACTGTTAACATGTCTACCAACGTCCCTACTATCATCTCCACTTCTTTCGAGGATGTACAAGCGGTGGCTCGAGATACTCGATCCACCCATGCTTGACAGGCGGACTACGATTCTTGGGCTCAACGATCGGATTGTATTGCCTTGGAAAGGAAAATGGTGTCAACATTCTCAAATCCATTGATGAAGGACCATATCGAGTTGAGACGACTAGAGACATACTTGATACTAATGAAGATGGTACTCACATTTACGGAATGGACAGACCTAAGATGTATGATGAGCTTGATGATAAGGATAAAAGAGATTCAATGCGAGATATCGGGGCTTCAAACATTGTTCTTCAAGGTCTTCCTAAAGACATCTACAAGTCGATCAATCATAACATCGAAGCAAAGGCGTTTGGGATAATGTTAAGATGCTTCTCTCGTGTTGAATTAACTATGGAAGGCAGAGAATCCCAACTCTATGACTTAATTTGAGCACTTCAAGATGAAACCGGATGAGAGTGTCTATGATTACTATGTGAGATTTCATAAGTTAGTGAATGACATGAGGAACATCGAATGACTATGCCTAATATTCAAATTGAACTCAAAATTTGTGAACAACATGAATCCCGAATGGCACAAGTTTGTCATGACTATGAAGCTCACTAAAGGATTGAAGAATACAAACTATGAGCAACTCTATGCCTTCCTCCTTGAGAATGAGAGACATGCTATGTTTGAAAATTGATTCTCAATCGGTTCAAAACCAACCAGGAGAGACAAGCTCGTCTAATGACTCAACAACTTTCTACTCAAACATCGGAATCACAACCAAAGCATCACAAGTCATACCCTTGGGTAATGGTAATCACAAACTCATTCCCGATCCTATGTTCAAACAAGTACGATCTTGATGCTCACGTGGGTAACTTCATTAATCAACTAGCTCTTCTCATTAGTCAAAACATGAATTCTCTCCCACAAACCAACAACAACCTCGAGCGCATCTAACCCACACAATCAAGCCTTTGTTAAAGATGGAAGGATGGTGGTGCAACCATTCGGAAAGACGGTATGATCGGGAAGAGGTGGAGTGGGAGAGGTTATGTTGGCAACCGTAATCGAGGAAGAAATGGTAACCAAGGTCAAGCTAAGCCAATCAAATGTTATAACTTTGGTGGTGAAGGACACATTGCAAGGAACTACACATCTCCAAAGCGTCCACGAATCGCCGATTACTTGAGAGATAAGATCTGTCTTGGCACAAGCTCGGGACAATGGTCTGCTTTGGATGAAGAGAATTCTTTGTTTTTCTTTGAGGCAATGCCAAGACTGTGATGCGAGATGTGGATGAGCGACTATTCGGGAGATAGGTCACAATCATCGAATGCCTTTCAAGTCGGCGTGATGCATACGACTACGATGTAGATGATGGACCCTCTGCACACAAATTTTATGGCTAGCATTTCTCCAATGGTTTCTCCCAGATCTCTTCTTCACCACAAGTGGCCCATCCAAAGACAAACTCATCTCGCAGGTATTAAAACTATACGATGATGCCGGATGCAAAAGATGCATGACAAAGTACAATCAATCGAAACTATTGAATCAAATGTTGAAAATATGGGTAATAACAATATTGTCCCATACGATCAATACGTGAAACAAAGTGAAAGTGAAGTTGTACCAAGTGATGCATCTTCTGCGATCAACAATGACTATGTCTTTGATGAATACACCGCATGCTCCGATGATTCCGTAATTTACGAACTAAATGCCTATAAGGGCGTGTTGCTATTTATGAACAACGTGCAAAATTTGAGTTGACCACTCGTGAGCAGGAAATGGATGACCAAGTGAGTACAAGAATTAGAAAAAGTAAGTTTAGAGAAGAAGTATTGAAACAAAATTACATTCCTTGCAAGAAAAACTTTCTAAAACAAATAAGCAAAAACAAGAACTTCAAGAAAATGTGAAAATGCTTAAGCAAGAATTTAATGCAAAGGAATCAAAACTCTTGAGAGATTTTTCTAATCAAAACTTTGAAAAACAAACTTGAAAACAAGTTGTACATACAAGGAAACACCATTCGATGCTCACATGGTCACCAAACATCGAGTCTTAAGCGATAAGCATAGCATTCCCTTGTTGAGGAACCAAATCGAGAGGTAATTAAAAGGCTAGAAATGCTCATAAGGTGCTTTATGATGGTAATGAAATCCTTAAGCCTGGCGGAAACCTAGTTGCGTTGAGTGCTTTGAGGAAGATAAGAAATCAAATGAAATCACTAGGGAAAGATGAATAAGAAACAAAATGATCCCAAATGCAAAGAGAAAACATAATTATCACTCCTCATGATTACAAGAAGGAAAAGCTGGATTTCCTTGAACAAGTTTAAGCCTCGACATTGTTGACTCCGAACAAGTCTTTGGAAAAAGTTTAGATAAGCGAAAGCGGAAAATATTGTTGAAACAAACCCTCCCTTTGGAAAATGCCTAGAAGCGACTGTGTATCCTCCTAATACACCAATGCATCTTGTACCTAGAACAATTGCCACTAAAAGCAAGACATTAATCACCAATACGTTATATTTCAACTATTTGTTGATTTTGAGAAAACTTGCAAGAAAAGGATCACACCTTGTTGGTATAATCGAAGGAGAAAGGGTTTTGAACAAATGAAAGAATGTTATTTAAGCGAGGTCATGCCCTTCTTTAAACTTCTAAAGATCACTTTGAGAGTCTTAAAAGGGATAGAAAGCGATATTAAGGAATGGAAAAGGAATTTGATGCAATGGTTGTTGAAGTTAGTGACTATGGCGTGCCTTTGAAATATAATGAGATTGAGAAAGAACTTGCATACATTAAATGAGAATCTTATTCTTGAATGTGTTGCTCAAGATGTGTTTTCATCGCTTCAAATTGCTCTATTAATGCTTCAAATTTCATGAACTATCTCGTGGCCCCGAAAGTCTCCCATGATCATGTCATTGAGCTTGAAAACTAATTCTAAACTAAACGAGAAAATTGAATGGATGATCACGACAATGTCGTTAAACATTTTCTAAACTAGAAGTTGAGCATTTTAATTTACAACTAAAATATCAACATCTTAAAGAAAATGTCAAAACTTCAAATGTCAAGACATCTTAGGATGCTCGAGTTTGATGCGGTTTTCAAATTAACAAACGTGATGAAGCATTCAAGCTCAATGCAACACGATCGTAAAGTTGAAAGCCCAAATCTCTCAATTAAAGGGTCAAGCGAACAATATGACGAGCTCCCAAATGCCTCCTCCTTTAGATTCTCGAATTCTCAAACGTTTCATCTTCAAAACTTAGTAAATGCTTTACAAAAGAAAATGAAAGTTTTCTAGAAGAAAATGAAAAGGTTAAACGTCATTTCAAAGAGTTATTTGAATCAATTAAAGTCACTCGTAACAAAAATAACGATCAAATAGCGTCATTGCAAAAGGAAATTGAGAATCAAGAGTCGTGTAAAAGGAAAATGCCAATGACCAATGGGGAGAATGTTGTATCAAGGTTCACTCTTGTAATAAATATGCTTTATCGTGACATATGTCCTCCTCATCTAAGGAACAACAAACTTGCCATTCAAACATACTTCTCATCCCTTAAGGATTGCCTAGAATGTCGTGAGATTGTTGAAGAGGATAAGCTAGAGAAACCTCATGATAATGCAATTGGACATGCATGCTTATATGCCAAACGATCTCAAGAAATCTTAGAATGCTTGATCACAATATGCCCAAAGTCATTAGGTGAGAGAGTTAATCCTTTGGTTCCATGCTCAATGCCTAACGCTAAGTATGATATGCATTCGATTCCCAATGTTTTGAATGTGAACCGTAGTGTGCCTTTAAGTAGTTGATTCGGATCACAATGCTAAGAAAGAGAACTCATGTGTGCCTTCTAGGAGTACAAATCACGGTACCTCTAGTGTTAAGAAAGTGAAACTTAGTGCACTGCATGTAGTTCGAGATCAAAGACATTTAAGCAGTGGTGCAAGAGTAGTAAAACAAACTAATGTTCCCATTCCCTACAGGAGTGATCGGTGACATTAAAGGGAGCGGTCAAAGTCTCAAGACAATACAAGGAATGATAGGACCTCGCAAGCTAAGAATGTGCCTTTGGAAAAGAGTAGAAGAACAATCTAGGAACTTTAAGCTTGAATTGAATAAAGCGAATCGTGTTGATTCTAGTATTAGCCATAGGCGCATTGTAATTAATTGAATTCGATACTATTTGCAAACCTTATGCGATGTGCCGCTTGAATTCATTTCTAATCATGAATGTGGTGTTCCGTTCGCCTAATGATGTTAATTGTCGATTAATATTGTTAATGCTAAAATTCATGCTAAGAAGGCTAAAAGGCAAAAACGAAGAAAGTTAGAAAACAAAGGAAACCCGGGAAGAACATTCAAGAAAATAGGCTTTTATTGGACACTGTTGGTCTTAAGACTAATCGAGATAATGCCCACTAGAAAATGGATGCTCTTGGTAGAACTATTCCCTTAAGAAGTGATCACACCGTGAGCAGGGCTAATAACGACACTAGTATCGCATCTATTCACAGCGATTCCATTGCCTCACTTTCGATATGAATGCTTCTATTTACGATGTGGGTGTTCCAAACATTGTTACTAACCAAATGGAACCCATTCTTGCATGGGGATCCCAATTATCCGATTATCCATTCTTGTCTCGTGTTCAGCCGCAGATCGTTCAAATCGCTCGTGGTACTGGACTCAGCCGTTCCAACATATATTTGGAGACCGGTCATGCTCATGAACTTTGTGAGCAAATTCATCTGGACATTAGATTTGGTAATGATCATTTGGTGCTATTATGGGTTATGGAATTATGTTGTTGGTGATAGTGTCATCTCTAGAGTTTACTATGTAGAAGGTTTGGGTCATAACATTCTCTGTTGGTCAATTACGTGATTTTGATCTAGAAGTTGCCTTCGAAAACATACCGCTTTGTTAGAGATCTTAATGGTAAGCAATCTGTTAAAAGGAACTCGTGGGTCAAATCTTTACACCATCTCTATCGATGACATGATGAGGCTTCTCCATCACTGCTTGTTATCAAAGGCTTCAAAACAAAGTCATGGTTATGGCATCGTCGTCTCAATCACTTGAACTTCGCACCATCAACGATCTTTCGAGAAAGGACTTAGTTGTAGGTTTACCTAGACTAAAGTATGAAAAGGATCATCTTTGTTCAAAGATGTCAATTGGGAAAAAGCAAGAAGTATGCCCATAAACCCAAACCTACTAACTCGTCATGAAGTTCTTCATATGATTCATATGGTTTATGTGGACCTATGAGGGTGCGAGAATATCTTTGGGAAGAAATATGTGTTAGTTGTGGTTGATGATTACTCTAGATTCACCGGTCAAGTTCTTAAGGACAAAGGATGAAACTCCGATATCATCATCAAACTCATCAAACAAATTGCAGTTCGACTAAACAAAGCTGCCGTAATTATCGAGCAGACAATGGAACCGAGTTTGTCAACAAACAACTTAGTGAATTCTATGAAAGCGTTGGAATCGACCATCAAAGAAGTGTTCCACGAACCCCTCAATGTAGCGGTGTAGTTGAAAGGCTAAATCGTACTCTTGTTGAAGCCGCTAGAACAATGCCGATCTACTCAAAGGTTCCAATGTTTCTAGGGTGAAGCAATTGCCACTGCATACTACACACAAAATCGTTCCACGATTCACACCTGTTCATGGAAAAACTCCATATGAACTTGTCCACAACAGAAAACCTAATCTATCTTTCCTTCGTGTGTTTGGTGCATTGTGCTATCCAACTAATGAGGTCAAGACTTAGGCAAACTTAGGGCCAAAGTCGACATTGGAGTATTTGTAGGATATGCATCAAACAAAAGGGATACCGAATCTACAACAAAAGAACCCGAAATATCATGGAAACAATTCACGTTACGTTTGATGAGTTGACGGTCAAATGGCTCTGGACACTCCACTCGGGACCCGCACTTCAAAAGCAATCCCATTGGTTCATCCCTTGTTCCAAACTCCTCTCAGAAACTCCATATGTACCTCCATCCGAAGATGATGTAAAGAAATTGTTTGATCCTATGTTTGATGAAGCAGTATGATTCAATTACTAATGAGGTCTCGATCCCTACAACGAGAGGATGCTCATATTCCGTTGAATGAAGTCAATCCCTCGGTCTCAATATCTTTAAGTCGAAGCACTGCACTGATCCTTGGCCTCATCAACAAATCATCATTCTTCAAATGTACATCATGGAAATGTTTCGCATCAATGATGAAGTTAATCCCTTTACGACTCCACGAAGATGCTCCATTTGAAAACATATTTGCTACTCCCGAATCATCATCGTAACCATCTTCTTGAGGAGACATCGACAAAGCTACCTCGGTTCCTCAACAACTGCCACATGAACACCTCGGAAAATGGACTCACGATCACCCCTTAGACAACATCATTGGAAATCCTCTCGTCTGTATCAACCCGAAACAACTCGCAACCGATGCCTTATGGTGCTTCTTCAACTCCGTACTATCTAAGATCGAACCAAAAGATGTTAAACCGCCATGAATGAAGATAGGTGGTTCAATGCCATGCAAGATGAAATTCATGAGTTTGATTGTCTTGATGTACGGGAGTTAGTACTGCCCAGCGTGCTATGATTATAGCTCTCAAATGGATCTTCAAAGTAAAACTTGATGAGCATGGTGATGTGTTGAAGAACAAGGCTCGATTAGTTGCTAAAGGATATCGTCAAGAGGAGGGTATAGACTTTGAAGAATCTTTTGCTCCAATTGCTCGAATCGAGGCAATCGTAATCTTTCCGCTAATCTCGCTAGTAAGAACATGGTAGTATATCGGATGGATGTAAAGACGGCATTTCGAACGGAGATCTTAAAGAAGTCTCGTCGCCACCAACTGAAGGATTTGTGAATCAAGAGCATCCTACTCACGTTTATCGTTTGAAGAAGGCTCTTTACGGTTTAAAGCAAGCTCCAAGGGCATGGTATGATACATTGTCAAAGTTTCTTCTATCAACCGATTCATCAAAGGAGCAGTTGATCCTACATTGTTCACCGAAGTCGCAAACATTTAATTCATGTTCAAATTTATGTTGATGATATTATTTTGCCTCGGCGCACCCAATGGAATGTGATCGCTTTTCAAATGAAATGAGTTCAAAGTTTCAAATGTCAATGATGGGACAAATGTCATTTTCTTGGGATTACAAATTTCACAAAGTCCGGAGGCATTTTCATAAATCAATCTAAATATGCAATGAGATTTTAAAGAAATTTGGATTTGATTCAAGTGACCTGCTGACACCCCATGATTGACCGAACCAAACTAGATGAGGACCTCTCGGGGATCATGATTGACCAAACAAAATATCGTAGTATGATTCGATCCACGATGTACCTCACACTAGTAGACGGACATCTTGTTATTTGTTTGCATGTGTGCTAGATACCGTGCTAAGCCTACTAAAAGCACCTTGAAGCGTTAAGCGGGTCTTTCGGTATCTCCAAGGAACCATCAATATGGGACTTTGGTACCCAAAAGACAGGTATGTCACTAACAAAGATATGCGAATCTGAGATCATGCAGGTGTCAAGATACTGTCAAGATACGTCGGGAGGTGCTCGGTTTTTGGGTGATAAGCTTGTGAGTCGGTCTTCAAAGAAGCAAATGAGTACTTCTATTTCCTCTCTAGAGGTCGAATACATAGCCATGTCATCTTGTTGTGCTCAAATCTTATGGATGAGATCTCAATTATCTCGACTATGGCTTTGTATTCAACAAAATCCTCCGCATCGTGATAATAAAGTGCTATTGCTCTCTCATGCAACAACGCTCAACACTCAAGAGCAAAGCATATCGACATTGACATCATTTCATTAGGGAACAAGTGGAAAAGGTGTGGTGGAACTATATTTTGTGAGGTCCGAATATCGGTTAGCGAGACATCTTCACCAAAGCTCTTCCAAGAGAACGTTTTGAGTTTATTCTTCCATGACTTGGTTTGAAAAGCCTTCAACCAGAAACTCTCAAACGTCTTCGTGAGGAAGACGAGGAGTAAAGGTCTATCTTCATCTATCTCTTGTATATATATTTATTTGAAAAACAAAATACAAAATTATAAAACTTTCAAAATCCATAAAAAAAAAAAAAAAAAAAAAAAAAATTGAAAAATTTTAAAAATCTTCAAAAAATATTGTCATTTTGTCATGTTTTTTTTCTCGGTTCGATAATATCTACGGTCTTTGTGTTGTCATTCAAAGAATGACACGGACTTTAGATGTTGTTCAATTCTTAAAAAAAAAAAAAAAAAAAATTGGGAGAAGAGAAATGGTTTATTGTCATTTTCGTGCAATAACCCGGTTTTAAAAGAAAGAACATAGCCATGTTCTATCATGTTTTCAAAATTCCATGCTCGATTCTATAAACATTTATCTATCGAAAACTAAATGCTTTGAAAAATAACTCGATCTCTATTTTTGATAATCATCGACTTATTTGTCAAAATCTCTATCTCTCAATCAACAACCTATGTCATTGATTGAGGGAGAATGATTTCAATTAAATTAAAAAGTTATTTGGCATTAAATTGTTTTCAAAAGATATACATGCATGTTTTATCAATGGAGTTTAAAGTCTTAAAATCCGATCCTTATCGCTTAAAACACTTTCATAATCAAGTCACAATTCCCTTAAAAGCTTTCAAAATGAATTTAAATCAATAAGAGATCACAAATCTCAAATGATTTGATAATTGTGATCTGGGAGAATGTGTGATTTAAATTGATTTAAACCGATAATTGGTAAATGGTTTTATAAGGATGTACATGCCGTCCTTCCCACATGTGACAAACGATTTCAAATTTTCAATGCACATGTTGAGGGGAGCATCTATCTTAAACCTTTGATTTGTAACGCGATCATTCATCCCAATGTGCGGGGTCCTCTAGTATGTGCAAAACTCTTTTCAAACCTCGAGGCACATATTGAAGGGGAGCAATTTATGAAACCTCATCCTTCCCGAAATGCGATATCTACTTGATTTGATATGGGAAGTGATGTTGATATCTTTAGAAAATGGTAATCAAAGAAGTTAATTCTTTCTCTTGCCTCCGTGTGCAAAACATTTTCAAATACTTGATGCACATGTTGAGGGAGTTCTCGTTCTAAAATATCAAAAACAATTCGGTACAAAATGCTTTGATAATATATCACAAGTATCCGAATTGATTTTCAAATGGTTTTCAATTGGATCCAATGGCGATGAACAATACCAAATTGACCGACCAACTTTACTTTATGTACGGTGATATAAGGATGATAAGGTTAGGTTTTGTTCCCATGATCCGCGTAATCGGAGGGATCTACCGAGGACAATCCACTAGTTAGTGTAGAAGTCCTTAGGTATGATGATAAAAGGAGAAAAGTGAGATATGGGAAGAGTGATCGAGACCGAGCTAGTACTGGAATAAACCCAACAAGGTTCTAGCTATGAAGTCTCGGTAAGCAAGGGGTTGAAGAATTAAAAGAATTGAATGAGAAAGGGTGAAAACAAATAGCCTCCATTTATTCAACCTTAGGGCGTAAACCGGGTTCACTTCATATGCTAATGATGGTAACATCGGTATTGAAGACAAAGACGTCATGGACCCAAAGTGACGATCGCACTTCAACTTTCCAAACCACTCAAGTTCCTCTTAAAAGGACTTGTTTCATTCTCACGGGAACCGCATTATCTATCGACTTTCTTAGAGATTGTTGATATTGAAGAAGGAGACCCTCTCCCAGTCTCCGTACAGGATCCAAATATGCACAAATTGAGTCTAGAGCCACGAGATCATCAATAAATCTCATTAGGACACTTTCAATGAAGACTCTACGCTTTACACAATGTGGAAAGAGAGATTATATCTTGAGTCCCACGATTATCCTTGTGGTATTGCGAACATCCGAGTGATGTGTTTACACTCACAATGAAGATGGAAAGCCTTCGAGCCAACTTCAAACAAGCTCTGGTAGGTGGCATGTGAGATCTATTATATGGATCAACCATGTGACAACCGAACAGAAACAATGGGGCGATTCAATTTCTTGAATCAATCACGGTTCGAGTTAGGGATCGACGGATACCTTTGAAAAACCGGTCTTTGTGGTTAACAACTCTTTTATTGATTACATCGACCGTGTACTCATTTTTCAAACCAAAAGGTGTTTTTTATTGATAATTGATTTTCAATAAAACCTTCGTTGTTTTGCAAAAAAAAAAACAATTTCTATTGAGCAATACACGATTGTTTGTCAAATCTCTTTCATCAATCGGTGGACTTAAAATTATTGGTTCACTCATCCGTGTTGTCTTCTTTGAGACGTTCGGTTTGAGAACGACTAGAGCGCATGCGAAACCTGTCAAGGAAATTCTTGAATTATACGATCACAGCAAGACATGTCTTGATCAGCGGGAAAGTGGGCGTGTACCTCAATTCAACGAAGTGATCAAAGACACACTCGTGCGATTTGTTGCTAAGCTGTTGTATGCTGTGTACGCTGACATTTGCTGGTGATCGGAATGAAGCGGTCAATCCATAGCCACATGCTCACTTAACACATTCATCTCAAAAGAAATCATGATTAGTGCATCAATGACTCGATATTTTCACTACATGCTCGCTTCGCCGCCAATATCATGATTCAACAAAAGCTTCCGCTACTCGATGAGAAGATATCATGATCCGTAATGTGAGCATGTCGGTCCTAAAGTCACAACATCACATAATACCAACACCACAAAGGGTGTCTCGTAGATTTTTGAGTGATGATGATCTCAAAAGATGGCTCAAATTTATTATCACGTGGATCGGTAAAAGACCTCCACTGGAGTAACCAAACATGCAATGTGAAGAATCAATGACTACGAGCTTAGGAGCAAAGGACTACATCAAGAATGCAAGATCAATTGTTAATGTATTATCTAGTTGTATTCAATGTAATTTTGGTACATCATTGAGGTGACCTCCTTAGGGAGATTGTTAGGAATTAGAAATTCCGGTATTAAAGAGTCGGTTACCTCATGTATATGTAATCGTTAGAAAGCTCGTAGTCGTAGTTCTTTTAAGTTAAGTAGTAATTAGTTAAGTAACACCGTGGAGGACGGACGGGTCTTTACCATCTGTATGCCCGATCCATGACCCGATGTGTGGCGAGTTATGTAAGACTATAAATACTCTACCTTCCAAGGTAGAGTTGGAGCTCATAATAATATCTTTCACTTTCTCTCACTAAGTTCCCTAAACCTCTAACTTTTCTCTCTAGAATTCCACTTATACGCCACCTTGTTGTTATGGTTTGATGTGTATGTGAAAACTAATATCTTCTGATTCGGTTATATATATAGCTTGACATACTTATGATCCGATTCACAAAACATATTCAATACATGTTCTCTTTAATAATTATTAGGTTCAAATCATTATGGTTTGTCTTGTTTGGTTTAAATGCGGCTCGACACAAAAGAAAAGAAACACCACTCGACCAAAACAAACATGATACAATAAATATTAACGTAAGGTGTAACAAAGGAAGGCGAATAAACACGTTTATACCTTAGCTCGTTGAACAAAACTTGCGACACCAAGAGGTCTAGGGTTCGGCCGAGTAGAGAAAAAAGAAAAGAGAGGCAACAAAACTAGGGTTTCAATTTCTTGTAAATGTAGTGTATATATAGGTAGTACAAAAATGTTTCTAGACTTTGATGGGTTGGGTTTCGGCTTGGTCCAACCGAACACACACAAAACCCACGCTCTTGGGCTCTCGGCTCTTGATCCAAACGAATAAAACATACGCCCCTACGGGCTCTCTTAGCTCTCGGCTCCAGACAAACAAACGAACGGCCCAAATGGTTCACCATTAACGAAAACGAAGCCCAACATATTAGCGAAACGTTTAAATCTTTCGTCGTACCAAAATCGATCACGTACACACATTAGTTAAGTTTTAATTACTCGTAAGTTTAGTTTTAATTTCGTTAAATGATATAAATATATTTTACGTATTTTATAAATTTCGATTCCAAGGGTATTTTAGTCTTTAATCATGTTTTAGATTTTCGGGTTTACAATTCTTCCTCTAAAGAAAAATTTTCGTCCTCGAAAATTGAAATGAAACGCAAGCAACGAAATGAGAACATACCAACTATTCAAAGAAATGAGGATAACTAGCTCGCATCGACTCCTCGGTTTCCCAAGTAGCCTCACGCTCGGGTGATTTTTCCAAAGAATCTTAACGAGCGGAATGACTTTATTTCTCATGACTCTTTCTTGCCTTTCTAAAATAGCTTCGGTTCTTGAGATAAAGACATATCGGATTGAATTTGATCAAGCGTATAAGAAGCAACGTGTAACGGATGATAGTTATATCCCTTAGGAGAGATACATGGAACACATCATGAACATGCGATGGCGAGGCGGAAGTGCTAATCGATCTGAAACTTCTCCTATCGCTCGAATTTCAAGCGGGCCGATGAATCGAGGTGAGCTTGCCTTGATTCCAAAGCGTTTCACACCTCTAAGCGGCGAAACTTTCAAAATACACGATCTCCAACCCGAAATTCTAAATCACGACGATGCTTGTCGGCATAACTTTTCCGACGAGACCTAGCTTCCTTCAACTTTTCTCTAGCAATGACTACTTTCTCATTAGTGATCTCAATCATTTTGGACCTTGATTAAGCGTTCACCTACTTCATCCCAACAAGTAGGTGCTCTACATTCCTCCCATAAAGAAGTTCAAGCGGTCTTGCCTTAATGCTAGCATGCCAAGCTGTTGTTGTATGCAAACTCTACTAAACACAAATATTCATCCCAATGCGGTCCATTCCAAAGCACAAGCCTTAGCATGTCCTCTAAGGTGCGAATAGTCCTCTCGGTGACCATCCGTTTGAGGATGAAATGCCGTCTTGAAATTAAGTCGAGTACCCCAAGCTTTTGCAAACCTTTCCGAAGCGAGAAGTAAAACGCGGATCTCGCCGGACACAATAGATGCCGGAGTACCATGAAGTCTAACGATCTCTTTGAAAATTTCCGCCAATCTACCAATACCATAATCCTTTCGATTGGTAAGAAATGAGCGATTTGGTTAGTCGATCAACAACTACCCAAATCGCATCATGCTTCTTCCGAGTAAGAGGTAGTCCATCACAAAATCCATAGATATCTTATCCCACTTCCATGTTGGAATATCCAATGGTTGTAACAATCCACTAGCCCTTTGATGTTCAATCTTAACTCACGACAAATCATACATTTCGACACAAACGTCGCCACATCTTGCTTCATGCCATTCCACCAAAAGTATCGCTTCAAATCCTATACATCTTGGTAGAACCGGGATGGATAGTGAAAGGAGAACTATGAGCTTGATCATAACTTTCTCACGAAGTACCGGATCATTGGGAACACAAAGCCTATCTTTATACCATACAATTCCGTCATTATTAACCTTAAACTCCGATCGCTTACCTTCTTCAACATTTTGCGCCACGGCCCAAAACTCACCATCATCTTTCCGAGCTTCTTTAATTTGCGGTATAAGGTTCGACTCCACCTTCATACTAGCCCGGTATCCATCAAAACCTCGTGCGCATAGCTCAACATCCAAACTCTCTAAGTCTCGAAAATCCTAGGTTCAATCTCGATACTTGCAAGAATGCACGATTTAGGCTAAGTCGTCGAGAACTACATTAGCCTTACGGATGGTCTCGAATGTTGGTGTCATAATCCTTAAGAAGTTCTAACCATCTTCTTTGTCTCATGTTAAGTTCCTTACGGTGAAAATATACTTGAGACTCTTATGATCGATGAATATATCACACGCTCTCCATACAAGTAATGTCTCCGGATCTTCAATGCGAACACCACTGCACTAACTCAAGGTCATGAGTTGGGTAATTCTCCTCATAAGGTTTTAGGCGCCTCAAGCATAAGCTATTACCTTTCCATGTTGCATCAAAACACGACCTAATCCTTTCTTAGATGCATCATTGTAAATTTGAAATCCTCCGAACCGGATGGAAGAGTCAAAATAGAGCGGACACCAATCTCGTTTCAACTCTTCAAAACTCTTTTCTCGTTCATCCGTCCATACAAACTTTTCACCTTTTCTCATCGGTTGGGTTAGGGGTAGAGCTAGCGAGAGAAACCTTCAACAAAACGTCGGTAGTAACCGAGAAGTCCTAGAAAACTCGACCTCGATCACTGTCGTAGGTCTTGGCCATTTAGTGATAGCCTCAACTTTAGAGCGGATCCATGGTGATACCATCAGCAGATACAATATGACCAAGGAAAGCGACTTGTCTTAACCAAAACTCGCACCGAAAATTTGGCGTACAACTTCTTCTTCCTCGTAATCTCCAAAACTATTCGGAGATGTTGCTCATGCTCTTCTTCGGACTTGGAGTAAACTAAAATGTCGTCGATGAAAGCGATAACGAACTTATCGAGGAACTCATGGAAAACACGATTCATTAGATCCATAAACACAAGAAAGCATTTGTCAAACCAAAAGGCATAACGAGGAATTCATAATGACCATATCTCGATGCGAAACGCTGTCTTAGGAACATCTTGCTCCTTCACGCGTGAATGATGATAACGGATCTCGGATCAATCTTAGAAAAGAACTTAGCTCCTTGCAGTTGATCAAACAAATCATCAATACGCGGCGAGAGGATAACGATTACGAATGGTAATACGATTGAGTTCACGGTGAGTCGATACATGAGCGCGTACTTCCATCCTTCTTCTTCACAAATAAAACAGTGCACCCCATGGAGAAATCTTGGGTGAATAAATCCATTCTCTATCATCTCTTGCATTTGTTCCTTCAACTCCTTGATTCTATAGGTGCCATACGATCACGGAGCCTTGAAATCGGTTCGACTGTGAATTAACTCAATGCTAAACTCAACTTCTCTAGGCGGGGAAGACCGGGGAGTTCATCGGGAAAAGCGTCGGTGAATTCGTAAACAATGAAAGATTTTCAATGTTAGGACTCTCAAAGATGTGTCCTTAACGGATGCCGAAAACCTTGGCACCCATGAGCAATCATGGTCCGTGCCTTCATAGCTAAAATGAGCTTAACAGATTTGAGAGGTTGAGAACCATGATAAGCGAATTCGGGATGTTTCGTCTCCAAAGATCACCGTTCTAGCATAGCGATCAATTGAAGCTCTATGATAAGCCAACCAATCCATGCCTAGAATGATATCAAAGTCGACCATATCGAGAGGATACAGATTTGCAAAGCGAATACGATCATCAAAGCGAAGAGGACACTTAACGTATTTATGATCAATGATCATGTGGTTTTCATAGGCGTAGAAATCGATAAGTGATTTGTTAATGGTTTGGGCTTCATATTAAGTTTCTTAGCAAATGTGGCGGATATAATGGAGTGTGTGGCACGGTATCAAATAAAGCGAAGCAGAATAATCATCAATGAAAAGAGTGCAGTAATGGTACACGAAGCGCTCCTACCGATTCCGAGTAGTAGCATAAACACGTCCGGTAGTAGTTGGCGGCTTGATGTAGTTTCGAGAATCACGGATTCTTCTTAGGGCAATCCTTGATCTTGTGAGCGGTAGAACCACAAGAGAAACATCCACGGTGGCCTTGAAACACTGTCCGGATGAGCCTTTCCACAAGTAGTACAGATAGGTGGGGAGGCAAAACCTCACCGTCCTTCTTGACGGAAGATCTGGCACGACCACGATTTGATCCTCGGTGATTGATCCTTGTTATAACGCTGGTTATTGTTACCTTGATTCGGCGATCATTTCCATTCCTACCGGCATTTCTATTATCTTGACTCCTCGCCTCGGGCCCAGAGTCAACATTCCTTCCCGACCCACCGATCATAACTCCTATCCACTTGACCCCTCGAATCATAACTCTGCCGAATTTCCCCTATAATCATTGCCTTGAGTCCTACCTTGAATCCGATCACCATCGCGATTACGCTTGTTGGATCCCAAACCTCATGAAAGATCTCAATGTTACGAGCTGCGTCATTGCAGCCGACACATTCTCATACTCAATATTAGCGATCGGTCCAACATCCACTTCTTGATCCCACTTGAAGTGCTTAGCAGCGCCTACCATCTCCGTGAATCGTTCCCACAAAACTTACCGACCTCATAAACCTACTCATGTACTCATTGGAATTCTCATGATCAAGTGGTAGATTGCACGATAATCCTCTCATACCTTTGTTGCTCGGCATCGAGAAATGCGGTTATAGAAGATAGTCAAAACTCGGTCAAGTACAAGTAATAGCAAAAGCATCTCCTCCTCTTGCTTGTTTGAGTGCCTTCCACCAATTTAAAGCATCACCTTCAATTTGAATGCGACCAAACAGTCTTAAACTCGTCTCCACAACCCAATGCTTCAAGCGACTTCTCAATATGAGTGATCCGGTCCTCGGCCTCGATGGGAGTAGCGGTGCTAAGCGAAAGAGGCTTGAGCTTCAAAGCGCTCGAGCCAAGTGTGAATGCCGACGGGTTGATTTCCTCCACCACTACCGAAGCACCGATCGATTACGAATGTTGTTGATCACTGTTCCATCATCTCGGTGTAGTAAGACCCGGGGAAAAGAGTGTTGAGAGCATTAGAAATCGCGACATCAATGTTAGTAGCATCATCGTCTCCATCCACGCTGGGTGAGTACGAGTTCGAACCATCGAGCGATATTGAACGATTAGCAAAATGAACAAAGGTGAGATACGAAATGGAAGTGCGAAGGAATCCTAAAGTCTACCCAAATCCTCACGGTCATAGCCTAAGCTCTAAGGGTCTCAAAACCTAGGCTCCATATGTCACAGGTCCGACTACAAGTCGTAAACACAGGCTCGATACCATAAATTGTAACGCCCGACCCGACAAGGGTAAAGGAATCACAAGTAATGGTGTCATATCAAAGCAAACATAAATATCCAAAAGAAATCTTAGCATAAATCTTGAAATACTTCAAGTCAAAATGACTTCAATACATAGGTCCAGTGGAAAATAAACTCAAATAAAATATAAAATATTAAGTCTTAAATGGCATCATAAGATCAAAGCTAAATATCTCTAAGGTAAGTCCACTCAAGACTCATCCCAAAGCAAAACCCAGCTCAATGCTTAGATACCGCCGCGGAAGAAAAGAAATGCGGTGAGCTTCAAAAGCCAGTGAGCAGGATATACAAGCAAAGCGAATACGAAACGCAACGAATACGAAATAAAGTGAAAGAAAGATAGTAAAATCATAATCATTTCGAATATAAATCGAATAATAGAATAAGTTTTATAGTTAACTACCTTGAGCCCATACACATATATCGGATCATAATCATATTCATATTCACACAAGGCAACATTTGTAGGGAGACCTACGAGTTATGAAGGGCGTGCATGCACGACATCAATCATCGATAACATATAACATATAACATATAACACATAACGAGATAACGGATAACGGATCTAGGATGCATCCATCGCCCCACAAACATATATTGGTAATATAATATAACTTGAGCTCATAACAGATAACGAGATAAGGGGCGTGGCGAACTTCACTCTCTCGCCTACAGAGTCATGTCGAAGTGCATCATCGACACGGACATGGAACCCCATGACTAGTTATTATTTTGGCTCGGGTGTCAAACTATCTTAGGTCAAATCGAATGTCATAAGCGACCACGGATCATACTTTATCAAAGATTTAATCATGTTTTCAATATCAAAGTTTTTATATCATATAGTTCAAAATCAAATGTTTTATAATCCAAAATCAAAGTTCGGATAAGCAACATACTCAAACAAACAAAATGGGGTTCATAGCAAAGGCTTAGGAAATCCTAATATAAAAGCTAACGAAAAGAAACGTTATAGGGAACCTTCTTGAAAAGGTCGAATATCATACCTTATTCCAAAGCAAATGATCGAAAGCGAAACACGGAAAGCAAAGGATTACTCCTTCTTCACGAGAACCTATACACATTAACGATCCGTACATGTTATTTATGATTCCATAATCGTCAGTGATCTTTTAATATTTGGTGTTTATACTCAATGTATTCGATGATCTTAATACTTTAGGGTTTTATAAATAAATGAGACTTAAGTGTTTTATAAACAATATCGTAGATTAAGGTTCATTATGTCATTTATTAAAGTTTAGGGTTAAATGTGAAAATAGTTTAAACGTCATAACTCACACATGAAATAACGAATTAATATACTTAGCTTCAAACCCTAATCGACTCTCATTTATGTTCTAGGGTTTTCTCATTCTTTTAATATCATATCCACGTGCATTTACTTTATATGTTCGTCATTTAATGACCCATTACTCTTGTTTATTTACTCAACACGTTCATGTCTTAATCATATGTTACTCATATATATGTTATCGTCAACTTTTATATCCATGCACGTTTATGATTTCATGTGACCCCAAAAGTTACTTATTACTCGGATTAGTTACACATCTACGAACACATGATACACGGTTCACAAACCAATTAAGGTTCGGTTCACACATCACTTAGGGTTTAGGTTTCACATGATCTTTACTCGTTTAATACACGTTCAAAAACTCTTATATGGTTCGGCTTGTATATAGGGTTCGGCTAACATGTTTTAAGCAATACCTTAACTCTCTACATACTTTACATATTCAAGTTCACATGTTATATAAGGTCCGATTCATTTACATATGGTTCGGTTATATATATAGCTTGACATACTTATGATCCGATTCACAAAACATATTCAATACATGTTCTCTTTAATAATTATTAGGTTCAAATCATTATGGTTTGTCTTGTTTGGTTTAAATGCGGCTCGACACAAAAGAAAAGAAACACCACTCGACCAAAACAAACATGATACAATAAATATTAACGTAAGGTGTAACAAAGGAAGACGAATAAACACGTTTATACCTTAGCTCGTTGAACAAAACTTGCGACACCAAGAGGTCTAAGGTTCGGCCGAGTAGAGAAAAAAAGAAAAGAGAGAGGCAACAAAACTAGGGTTTCAATTTCTTGTAAATGTAGTGTATATATAGGTAGTACAAAAATGTTTCTAGACTTTGATGGGTTGGGTTTCGGCTTGGTCCAACCGAACACACACAAAACCCACACTCTTGGGCTCTCGGCTCTTGATCCAAACGAATAAAACATACGCCCCTACGGGCTCTCTTAGCTCTCGGCTCCAGACAAACAAGCGAGCAGCCCAAATGGTTCACCATTAACGCAAAAAGCCCAACATATTAGCGAAGCGTTTAAATCTTTCGTCGTACCAAAATCGATCACGTCACACATTAGTTAAGTTTTAATTACTCGTAAGTTTAGTTTTAATTTCGTTAAATGATATAAATATATTTTACGTATTTTATAAATTTCGATTCCACGGGTATTTTAGTCTTTAATCATGTTTTAGATTTTCAGGTTTTACAAATACACTTAAATCCAAACACCCTTTTTAAACTAACCATGACTTCCAATTGACCATTTAAAATACTATAACAACTATGACATACACTTGTTGATTGACGACACTTTTACAAACTATAAAAAGACTCACGGGGGTACAAATTCATCACACGAGCTAGGTATCTACCTAGCTCTAATATACTTATATTACCATCTTCAATAATCAATCCATGAACCACACCTAATCCAAGCCATATCGCTCAAGCAAATGAACCTACAATAACATTAATAACTATAACATGTAGCGATAGCGCTTAGTAAGTAATCACTAATACATGGCAATGCTTCTATCATTATACAATTCACATAAGCATTACTAACACACAAACCATAGCACAAATAGCACATAAGGCCATAACACATACCTTAACACATCTTTAGACAACTAACTCTATAACCATCATCAATTCTCATTATAATTAATTAGCTTAACTATAACCAATCTTTGCTATAACATTCATGAACACATTATACAATAATATCCACATTAAGCATGTAGTAACCGGATTACTTACCTTAGCAATCAAAGCTAAGCCATTACTATATCACCACCATCTTCATCAATATCATCATCCATTACTTTCCATAGCTAACATTTTAACCACATAATTATAGCATGCACTTAGTACATAATCAAATAACTATAACCATGGCTAACATAACTAATCTCTAATCATCATATAATCATATCATGATTATATGATGATCCAACCAATAAATTACCCAACTTTTACCCATAATAAAATTACCCCAAGATTATTATAACCCTTTTATAATCAATCAAATGATCATAACATGATCATATCCCAAATTATATATATTTACTTCAATTTATTAAAAAGGGGTTTCACCCAATAACACTATAACATCTCAATTAATGTATAAAACCACAATTACCCAAAACCCCCAACTTGGGTACATGAACCTAACTCTTGATTCACAATTAAACCTAATTAAGGATTACTCACCTTGCAAGGATCATCTTTATGACTTCCCATTAGGGATGACACCTTAATTTATCACCAATTGGACTACATGACCAACCCATATTTTCCTCCATTCTAAACCGACATTTCTCCATTATCCGGAAGAAATGAGAATTACGGACTTTTAATACTTAAACATTTCTTCATTTTAAAGTCATCTCATCACTTGACACTTTTGGTCCTTCAAGTTCATTTCCTTCTATTTTGGTCACAAGATACTTATTTCAAGTTTACAATATGGCAACTTAAGTCCCCCTCATTTATATAACTATAACATAACATTTAAAAATTATTAGTTTGACTATCGGGTCAACTAGTCAATCCCGTCAAGTCCTTAGACCATATTCATTTAGGGTAGGGCCTAGTTGTATTTCGGGATACGGGTGTAACATCCCAAGCTTTCAAGGCTTCCAATCCCAATACTTCCAAGACACAACCTGTTAGCACCCTTGTTCGTAAAAGTCCAAAAACAAAGGAAAGGATTACAAATGTTTTACTTGGTCTTGGGGCTTCTGTGGGATGCTCCAACACAAGGAGGAATGAGCGGTATGTGCCTCCCCCTAAAGAGCTCAAGTCTCCCATCAAGAAGTTCACCTGTTATTTTTAGTTGTTGATGTAATGAAGTTGTAAAATTTTTGGCTGATGATTGTTACTTAAAACGATGCTTGTTAACATGTTTATTTTGCTGTATATGGTATAATTAGTTGGTGATGCATGTTATATTTTGGTTTTACTGTTTCCATTTTATCAGTTTGCATTTGCATATGAAGTTTAGGGGGTGTTTGGAATGACCCATTTGGACTTATAAAGTCAACATATTCCAAAAAATTATTAACCAAACTGAATTGTTATAATCTTTTAAAATATCTTTTGTTTGCAATTGTAGTTTTGGTTTTGCTGTTTCCATTTTATCAGTTTGCATTTGCATATGCAGTTTAGGGGGTGTTTGGAATGACCCATTTGGACTTATAAAGTCAACATATTTCAAAAAATTATTAACCAAACTGAATTGTTATAATCTTTTAAAACATCTTTTGTTTGCATTTGTAGTTTTGGTTTTGTTGATTACATATTTCATTTAGCAATTGCATATGCAGTTTAGGGGGTGTTTGGAATAACCAATTATGACTTATAAAGTCAGCATAAACATATTCATTTCAAACATCATGGTGTCCAAATTACACATTGGTAAAACCTACTAACAACATTTCAACAATTTATTTTCCAACATCCATTGATGGATATAAATCCTTTACATCCACTCCATAATAAGATGCCTCTAACTCTGCTTCTTTCCTAGCTCGTTCCTCTTCAAGTTTTTTGTACATTCTCTCCTCTTCCAAAAACTGTTGGAATGCTTCTTCATCCAACCTTGTCTGTTCTTCTTCTTGATCCAACTTTGTATGTTCTTCTTCTTGCTCAAAAAGAGCTTCAAGAAACTCTTGTTCCATAGTCTGCCTTATCTCGTCTTCATCCATTCACTACAAAAGTAATAGATTCATACATCAACTTCAATGTAAACACACAAGAACATTTGTTATTCAAATGATAATTAAATGCATACATGTTACCTTCTGCCATCACAATTCCTTTTTCTTCCTCGTACCTTAGTTTCCTTTGATGGTTTTGGTACTTGTTCCTTGTGACACATAAACTTATTATGTTCAACAGTATAACAATTGGAGCATTTAGTCTATCTATGAACTCTAAATTTACCCATTGTGAATCAATTTCACTGAATTAAGGCTTTAGGGTTATGAATTCGAATTTGAGGATAAATGTGGTCAAACAACACTAGTAAAAATAAATGCATTCCTACACCTTTATGCAATTGTGACAAAAAGATAGGGTACTAAAACCTTAATAAAATATGTATACACTGTTTATGCGAGGACCATACTTCTAAACAACAAAGAATACAATCAAAACACATATCAAACAATCAAAGAGGAAAAAAAAGATAACACAAGAATATAAAAGATATATTCATTCATGTCATAGATAAAGTGAACTTCAGTACATATCGTTCCCAAAAGAAACCATCAAAAACACAAAATACAAGAAAATCACTTAGCCCTCCTAAGATCTTCAAGGAAGTTGTTCATGTCAAACACCTGACAATATGTTTGACAAATCATCTTTCTTAGCTCCAACGACATCAACACATTTGCCTTTTGATTCTTGCGAGATCCAGAAGAAGCTTGTATGTCATGACCGAAGGATGATATCCTTCGAACTCAGTGATATACTCTTGAGTTTCGTTCATAGCATGAACCAAATCGGTGAAAGTCTTTTGGAGACCGTTTGCAATCTCGACGTCCTTGTCATTTTCTCTCTGATAATAAAGAGTAATCGAATCAAACATGGAGTAAGACTTGGCAGCTATGGCGAGTTCATGTAGACGTGCGAAGTTAGCCATTAGGTTGTTGTGATTTTGTGATAATCTGTGTTTGTGATTGTTGGTATGCAAATGCTTTAGTGTATGAACCCTTAAATAACAAAGACAATGGGACCTTTCAAATTCAGGGACTAGTTGTGAAATAACAAAAACTTAAATAGTCAAGTTCTGTATTAAAAATACGCGAGAATTTTAAGTGCAAAAACAGCTAACTGACCAAATTCAGGGCCCAAGTGTGACATAAGAAAATCTTACCTTGCAACTTGACCGTTGCCTTCCTTGATACGCGAATACGCAGTTATGTAGTGCCAAACACCCAATAAACCCATCTAATAAGATCTGAAACCATAAATACTCTCCTAAAAACCCGACCCAGTTAACAAAAACCCAACCAAATTAGACCTAAAATACATCCACAATCGTAAACACACGTACTCAAACACACACCTAGTCAACCACATTCGTAAAAACACAAAATGAAACCATGAAGGACAGGAGCATATTTGTGTCAACTTTTAAAGATATTCAGGGAGAAGAAGAAGGTGAGGTCTTGTTCATAATTCACTGGAATAGGTTATTTGATTATTGTCCACTTAGGTATGAAAAAGGATCATTAATTAACCTGTGTGCCTTTACTAGTGATATGGATATATTTAGTTCAAGCCTTGATAATGTATTATCAGAAATTAATGAACAAAAATGGGCGTTGTTTTTCTGTGATCCTAAACAACCCCTAGAAAATGGTTTGCATTTGATTAATACAGATGATGATGTTCATACGTTGTTTTCATTGGCTGAAACACATGAGTCAGTTGATATCTTTGTTACACACAAGCCCCAAAAGTTAGCACAATTTTACTTAAAAACATAAGTTTAGAAGTTGTGGGTTGGGTAAAGCAAGATGTTAACTTTCGAATGACTAGTCCAACACCATTTAAGACTCGACGTAAATGGAAGGGATAGATAGGAACAAAAAGCAGGAGAGTGTAACCAAAATTCAAACAGTGAAAGGTGGTGTTGTTATCAAAGAGGAAGAAGGTGTTTTTTATAACAAAAGGGAGAAAAATAAGGGAGAAAGAAAGCTGCTTGAGGAAGAGGATGTTTTGCACAAGAAAAAGGGCAAGGAAGTTGTTAAAATTTTTAAGCGAGGTTTTGATGGGAAAGGGAAGGCTAAAATGGTTGAGTTTACAGGTTTTGATGGTGAAAACATGGCTGGTGGTGCTGGTGTTGAAAGCAGGGTTGGTGTTGTTGTTGGTCATGTGTCTAGTGGTGTTAAGACACCTTTTAAAAGCAGATAAAGGATTACAAACTGCGTCTTAGCACTTTTCGCCCAAAGGCCATCCTATGTGAGGTTTCAATGATGAATAGCATGACATCTGTTTAATATTTTGAACCTGTAATTATACCTTACCTAACTTAAATATTTGTTGTTTGGATACTTGTTTTTGCAGACACAGTAGCATTATGATCATTTGTTTAAGGTTCATGTTTTGTGTGTTCATAAGTTTATGGATGTCTAGTACCAATATGTAGATCATTAGAAGGTTCATCAGTTGAAGGTTTTGCAGTGAAAGCTGCATCATCTTTTCTATTTTGTGAATTGTCTGTAAAACCTTGTATCAGTCTATGAATCTATAGTTGAACTCATTATCATGTTGGATCAGACAATGAGTCCCAAGTTGACTATTATAAGTGAACTTGCTAAATGGTTGGTTATGTTACATTATGTGTTTATTTGTCTTATAGGTTATATTATGTGTGTCCATATTAGTTTCTTAGTTGAACTTTATAAAGTCAAACTTCAAATGTCAAGTCTGATGGTATAATCAGCACAAACAATCACCCCCTATGTGTGTTGATGGTAAAAATAATGAATTGGGCTGGGTTACATTTAGCTAAGGTATGGTGCAAATGTGTATGGACTATTACCCTCGAAAAATTAACAGAAATCAGACGTTGACCTGAGCATTACGGGTCAAGGGACCAGTTTGGCCTAAAAAACCCATAGTTTGGATTACTGGCGACAAAAATCCGAGTTACGGTACACGACGACGTTTTTGGACAAGTTTAGGGACCAACGGTGTATTTTAGCCGAATGCAAACTAATCATCACAAAAACATATTTACGGGTGCATCAAAACTCTATGAAATAATCAAAAAACGTTCCAAAAATTCTAAGATAGCCACCACAACACATTGCCATCTACCTACTGATGTTCTATATGAACTACCAATTTGAAGAAATATGAACACATCAAATTCATTCAAATAAATTTTCTTCTAATAGTTCATCAAAATTCAAGTCTTCGAAATCAATTTCATACTTTACAAAGGATCTCAATATATTGAGAAATGAGACGAGAACATGTTGTTTACTTACATGATCTCATTAGATTTAATAACCCATACTTTACAAAATTCAAAAATCCATTTTCATTATCTATAATCAACCTACCTTTAAACCACCACAAAGTCAACAATCAAACCTAATATTTTCAAACCCGCCATTAAGCCACCTCAATAAACAACAACTATTAGTTAACCATCAAGCCGGTCGACCGTGCTGGTGGTTCTAGCAGTGTAGATCTGACAAAAGTAGAGATGTTTCATGATTGTGGTGGTGGTTTATCGTGGTGTGTGGCCGTGATTCGGCAGTTTCACGTGTTTTCGAGAGTTATTAGTGTGGTGTTGATGATGACGACGAGAGAATCAACATAAACGTGAAACAAATGGTTGAAATTTTTGTGTCTTAAAAATGATGTTAATTGAGTGTTTGAACAAGAAATTCTGAAAAGATGAAAAAGCCTTTGCAACTAACGAGATTTTTAACGACTGTTGGTTCTTTGGACCCTCGGCGAAGCAAAATCTAGATGTTCCGGACTACCATAATTTACTATTTCATGACTAACCAATCACATAAAGTCTTCTAACATATCTTTATCATAGTCAAACAAATAAAATGGCATTAAATTTTAAAAGTACATCATCGAGTTTCAAGGTGTAACGGTTATTATGAATAAAAGCATTGAAAACCTCTTGAAAATTGGTTAGGGTTTGTCTCCTAAAATTTTCACACGAATTATGAAAGCATAGCAAAAATATATATAGAAAACAGACTCTTACTGCATCACCCCGCCGTCATCAATTTAGGGTTTTTCCACCAACTAACTTTGATGACGTCACTCTTTACGGGCATATGGAGTCACCTCTGGCTTGTGACAGCGTCAAGACCCCGTCTCCACACACTGGTCGGTAACAAAAAATAACAAACATCTACTTTCTGGGCACTTTTGGTGACGTCACGAATGTCAGTCACGACTTGAAACGTTTGTCTTTTTCTTCTAAACTTCGTCCAAATGAGCAAAAACTTGTACATTTATAGCAAATACATAGTTCAAGACCTAAAAACTAAATAGGAAAAATTTTAAGCTATAATAAAGATAAAATGACATAAAATGCACAACATAGTGGGGTAAGTGACCCTTAAAATCGCTATCAAATTACACGTCATCATGTATGGTGTTCATTTATACTTTTTATTCATTTTTAAATTTGTTCTACTTTTTGTTTTCAAACATATGAATGAGTGAAGAGTGTGATTTCTTTTTGTTGTACTTGGTTTTTCACTATGATTATAGAAACCATTCTTTTGCCCTTGCATATATATGATCAATGTATTTTAACTTGTAGATGCACTACTTTATTTATATTCAAGAAAATGGAAAGAAGATGCACGGTGATCAAAAACTATTGAAGCATAAAAGTAAGATATAGCGAAACAGAAAACCATTTTAAACAATTCAAAATTTTACAGAATCAGAAATGTATAGACGATTAATCCATTAAGTTAATATTTTTTCAAGTGTTTGTTATATTTAGTCCTAAGGGTTAAGTTTAAAAATTAAAAACTTGCAATATAAGGTATTATATTTAGTTGATTGGGATTAGTTAAATTCAAATATTAAACAGTTATTCAAAAAATACAAACAATTTATGCATGTCAAAACTTTTTTAAATATAGCTTTTAAAACATAGAAAACTACGCTAAACAAGATTTATTTATTACTATTATTAATATTTTTTAATTTTATTTATTTATTTTTAAAACAATTGATTGGTCAAAACTCTATTGAAAGTGCTTTATTTCACAAGCAAAGAACCGTCTTAAAAACCACAAAAAATTACTAGTGCTAAGAATACCAACTTTTAAAAGTGGAATCCACGAGTTTGAATTTAATGGGTGAAAATTAATCCTCTTGTGTGCTGGGAGGTTCGCGTCGCCGACTTGAACTATCTAAAGGATAGTCGTCTTGAAACTAATCGGCTCGCAATTAGGGGTGTAATCGAGCCGAGCTAAGCCCGAGCTCAACAGGGCTCGAGCTCGGCTCGAAAAATAAAAGGTTGGCTCGAGCTCGGCTCGATTGCTCGTCAAGCTTTAACCATCCAAGCTTGAACTCGACTCGAGTAGGATTCGATCAAAGCTTGAGCTTAGCTTGAAAAGCTCGAAATTATATATATGAAAAGCTCGAATATGTGCCAACTGATATTTGCAGCTGAACTGAGCTCGAACAAAATAGCAGATACACTATTCAATGTCAGAACAAATTGCAAATTGCAAATTGCAAATATATACAAATATATATATATATATATATATATATATATATATATATATATATATATATATATATATATATATATATATATATATATATATATAGTCTTCACACAGAACTTGTACACGATCTTGAATCACAAAGCCAGAAGAGAAATATTTAATCGTTTGAAAACAAATAAAAGATAACAACATTAGGGCTTAGGGTTTAAAGGATACGTCTAGAATATAATATTTTATCTTTTATGGAGTTAGTCTTTATAATTAGGTTAATACTCAAATTAGGCCTTATTTACATATTTAAAAATAATATTAAAATATATATATACTAAATCTCGAAAAACTCGATAACCGCTCGAGCTTAGCTAGTATCAGCTCGAACTCGACTCATTATATGTTTCGAGCAGGTTTATTGGACTTGAGCTCGATCGTGAAACGATAAAACTTGACTCGATCAAGTCAGTTTCAGTCACGTGATAAAGTTTGCCTCGTTTACACCCATACTCGCAATGTCGGGTCGAAAACATATACAAATAAAAAGATATATCAAAAGAAAATCCTAACACCCACCACAAGAAAGCCAGAAGTAAAACAATCCACTTGTGACTTTGCTGCTTCATATAGGCTGAAACTCGATCTTCACTCGCTATTTATCATCTCCGCCACACACACCACCGTACAACCACCACTAATGACGTCACTCTCACCCCCATCTTTCACAACCTCCGACCACCCTCACAGACTCGCCTACTTCCAAAACCCTAAACTCACCAAACTCAACCACCACCACCACAAATCATCATCATCATCACTCAATTCGTCGAATCTTCTCTCTCACTCTAAACCTAGGGTTTCAAATTCATCGATTATATGTCATTCTCACTCTAGTAAAACCAACGGCAACGGTGATGATGACGTAAGCGGATGGGATAAGGGGATTAGATTTGTGGTTCAGTGGTTTGATGAGTGTATTAATGGATTTAGGAATAATAGTAGTATTTATGATGATGATGATGACGTGGCGATTGAGGATGGTGACGTGGAAAAGGGTGGTGAGTGGGATTGGGAGAGATGGAAGAAGCATTTTGTCGAGGTTGATCAACAGGAGAAGATTGTTTCCATCTTGCAGGTATCGTGTTTCGGCGCATGTATGAGCTTTATCGCTCATTTTCCAACACTCCATGAAGTAGCATTTAAGAGCTGTTTTATACATTATAATTACAACTATAGCTACGTTATCAAACGTTTTTTTTATAAAAAATAGCTATGGCTTACAATAACTACTTACGGCTAACTTTTTAGGTTTTTATATTAGCTCATAAGTTGTGATCATCGAAGCTCCCCCGTAGTATTGTTAACATGCTTATTCAGTTTTGATACGACTAGTTGGATATAAGTAGACTGTTAACGATTATCTGGTTATTTGAGTGGTGAAATAAGCAAACTGTTTAAATAGGTCGGATGCCAAACGGTTAAATAGTGCTATTGTTAATCTGATTGTTGTGTTTTGTTACTGTAGAATCAAGTTTAGCGCTATCTATTACATTGCATTATGTTACAATCTGATTATTTGATTCCCTAGTAAACACTCCACGGTATCTGTACACGTTTTCGGTTGCTTATTGAGTTTTGATACAGTGGATAAGCGGTTTTGTGAGTGATTAGGATTGCTTATCTGAATTGCTTATATGGTGATTAGTGAAGGAAATTAGCAGTTTCAACTCAATTAAGCAGTTTGATGTTGCCTATTTTAATAAGCAATAAGGAATCCTAAACGTTCCCTAAATCCAAATTTCCATTAAACAAATTTCTTTGAGTGGTAAGCAGATTTAGGGTTTAGTACTAGTTGAAACTTGAAAGCATTATATACTGAGGTTTAGGGTTTGGTACATTGATTATTTCAAGATTTGTTATATGAAGAGGGACCAGTAATTATGCAAATGCTTTGGGTTTATAAGGTTCCCCTAATTTAGTTGAGGAATATTTAAGACATTGTTTTATAGTCAAACGATTGCTTAGATGTGTATCAAGTAGAAATAATAGATTTTAACACTTTATGCTATGGATATAGTGTAAGCGTTGAAGGTTAAGTGTTGACTTGGAAAGTTGCCTGCAGGTAGTTGGAACCAAGCTTTAGAGATTAAGATACGGTTATCACTTACTTGATATAATCTCCTATTGTCGTTATGTATTGGAATGTAGAGTATGTCTTCATGTGTTGAACACTATTTCTTGTAGAAGCAAGCTCAATACTATTTTTTTGTGTTGTGTTTTGTTGCAGATAATTATATTTTTGATTATTTAAAATACTATAAGTAGTTCTAGTTAGGAATCCTATTTTTTTAAAACTTGGAATCCTATTATTACACACTCCCTATAATGATTACCGTATCCGTATACGTTTGGGATTTTCTTATCCAAATTTCTTATCTGACTAGCAGTACTGAATTAGCAGCTTGAATAGTACTTATTAAAAAAGCAATGAGCAGATAAGCAGTTTATGTTGAGCAATCTTAACAAATTTCTACATCCAAACCTCCATTGAACAAATTTGTTGAGTGGTAAACAGAGGTTTAGGATTTAATGCAAGTTGAAAGCATATACCGAGGTTTTGGGTTTAGTACATTGATTGTTTCAATATTTGTTATATGAAGAGTGACAAATTATAATGCAAATGCTTTGGGTTCATAAGGTTCGTTCATTTAGTTGAGGAATATTTAAGACTATTGTTTTGCAGTCAAACGATTTCTTAGATGTGTTCTAAGTAGACATAGTAGGATCTAACACTTTTCATGGTATGGATGTAGTAAAGGCTGAAGGTTAAATTAACCTGGAAAGTTGCCTGCATGCAGTTGCTACTAGTCTTTTAGAGATAAAGACATGATCATCACATACTTTGATATGAATATATGATTCCAAATTTTAGCTATGTATTGGAACTTAGAGCATGTTTTGATGCTTATTGGGTGTAATTTTGATTTGGATCTAGTTACTTGGTGTTCATGTAGGCTGTTTTGGTAGAAGCGTTACTAGATTATTCCAGTAATGAATATATTACCTTTCTCTGAGATAAAATTTGTACACATATGTCGTTGCAGTTACAACTAAACCGTGCTGTTGTTAGAGAGGACTATGAAGATGCTGCTAGGATAAAGGTGGCAATAGCAGCAGCTGCTACTAATGACACTGTTGGCAGAGTGATGGCTCAATTGAACGTAAGAGAATGATTTTTTTTTATCTATTATAGTTGAGAACACATTTACAAATTTAATCTCTGTAACCTTGTTGATGTTGCAGAAAGCCATAAAGGAAGAGCGTTACAACGATGCGTCATTCATACGAGATTACGCTAGTGCAGGTTTGGTGAGTTGCTACAGCAATTATTTGCTGCTTTATTAGTATAATAGTTATGTATAATTGTCTGAAGGAAATATTTTCTTATGCATGCTTAATTTATTTATGTGTTTAGGTGGGTTGGTGGGCTGGATTTTCCGATGATAGCAAGGACCCATATGGTCGGATAATCCGTATAAGTGCAGAACATGGAAGATACCTCGCAAAAAGTTATAGTCCCAGGTAGAGTAGCTACTTTTTTACCCACGACATATTTAGATAGACTTAATACAAACATAGACTTAAAGAACATAATTTGATAGGCCCACTCTTCAAGTAACTTAAATGGTTCCTGTAATAAAAAAACGTAAAAACCCCAAATGGTAATTACAGTTAACAAAAAATGTCACAGTATAAATCATGAGCTGTTTTCGAATGAAACAGAAGTGGGTACTGGGTAGTACTAAAATCATGAGCTCTTCTAGTATCCAGAGCTAGTTTTGAATTGCTTAATTGATTAGCTGAAATTGTCCACAGTTAAACCTTTGTCTTTTAAGCGGCCTGGAAATTTTTTTTTTCCAATAAACATCTTCTATTTTTGTTAAAATTCGAAGAATAATGAAAGCTCTTAAACTCCTAGAAGCTGCATGTGAAACATACTCGTAGATAGAATACAACCTCTTGAGTGAAACAAGACTTATAATTCAGTACCACTTCATTATTATTAACTGCTCGAGTTACATAGAGGAGTTTCAATAACATGAATTATTCTAATTTAATGTTTGATCATCTCTGGTAAAAAGTCTTTGTTAAAGCTTAGCCATTGTCTTTGCATTTCAGGCAGCTTGCTAAGGCTGCAGATGGCGCCCCTTTGTTTGAGCTATTTATAACAATGAACGAGAAAGGAGAATACAAACAACAGGTTAGCTTTCTTTATATCCTCAGATTCTGTTATCTTTTGTTTCCCTTTACTTAGTTTACTATTTACGTGCTCAGGCTGTATATTTGAAACGGGATGAAGGTGGTCAAGATTTCCCAATAATTTCATCCAAGTCATCAGGTCTTATCAGCAGCGTGGGTCCCCTAGACTCCATGGAAAATAAAACTGATCTATTTATAGAAGATAAAGAAGATACAGATGATGGCGATGATATAGCTGAGGAATCTGGTTTTGGAAATATCCTGCGAGATATGATTCCTGGTGCAAAGGATGTGAAAATTAAGGTTATGAATGTGACATCACCGGGAAAACTCGACAGGGATTTAATATCCAAGCTGGTTGAACAAATTATGGAGGAAGATGAAGCTGAAGATGATGATGAAGAAGAAGATGAAGATGATGATGCTGAAGAAGAAGAGGATGATACAGATGAAGTCAAAGATGAAACTGATGTAGAGCAATATGATATTGACATTGATATCGATACTGGTAATACAATGATTGATGGTGAAGCTAATAGTCAAATTGCAGTTAAGGTGGTAGTTGGTGGTTTGGTACAAAAGGTTTCCAATGACATATCTCATGAAGATTTAATCGAGTGCCAGCTAAGCTAGAAAAGAAAACCGGTCTTCATTCACTTTCTCTATAGAAAAGAAAAGCAACAACTTTCTTCAGACAATGAACAATCTTTAAGGCAAAAGCGATGTTAATGTCAAAGGGATTAGTAGCATAGATAGTGTAATGCTTGATCTTGCTAAACACATTGGAAAAGGAAGATACCCATGAAGGTACATCATTTTCTGGAGATGAATTGATTGTTTAGACTACTTCTATAATATTTAATTTTTTACCTTTTTTATTCTTCTCTGTTTAGGTTCTTAAAGATGTGAACCAGCTGATAAATCTGAGCCTTAGTCAGGCTCAAAATCGCCAGCCTTTATCTGGATCTACAACATTCAACAGAATCGAACTTCCATCAACTCGAGATCCTTTAAATGGTGAATCCAATAGCTGATTTTTTTTACTGCTTGGCTTGAAAAATCTGATTTAGTTGGAATTCAAGATTCCGTTTCCTTGTTTGTTTGGTTGCAACAATGGTAAAGCATTCTCAAATGTTTCTGGGAACCAATAATATAGGGTCATTCAAATACTTTTTGGGAAAATAAATCGACAGAGGGCAATTCTGTTATTTATCATTTTTGTCTTATGTTTTTCATCTTGTTCCTTGCCTGGCAAATGCATGAAGATTCTAATTCTTTTCACATATTCCATCCTTTTAAAAAAAGTTGCGAACCAAACACCCCCTAAATGAGGCATTAACAGATCCCTTGAACTGTGACAGGACTATATGTTGGTGCACATGGGATATACACTTCTGAGGTTATACAATTAAAACGCAAATTTGGCCAATGGCAAAAGGATGTTGGCATGAAGGAGTTCTCAAATGTTGAGTTTTATGAGTATGTAGAAGCAGTTAAGATTACAGGGGATCCTTATGTTCCAGCTGGTCAGGTAAATGCTGCACATTATTTTACTTCTCCCTATTTAAGAATCATTTATACCACTCTTTGCAACTTGTTTTGAAAATTTTGGGACTCTACTTTGCTCTGTTTTTCTTTTTACAGGTTGCATTTCGGTGCAAAAATTGGAACCAAGTATCAGCTTCCTCATAGAGGCATCATCCCAGAAGAATTTGGAGTGGCAAGTCTTCAACTATTATTTTATTTAATTTTATTTTCTTGCTGAGTTATATTTTCTGAGATCTTTTGGACATTCAGATTGCTCGATATCGAGGACAAGGAAGGCTTGCAGACCCAGGATTTAAAATCCTCGATGGGTGGATGGTGAACTTGTTATTCTTGATGGAAAGGTTTACACTTTTTTTATTGTCTAAATTTAATATAGTTAGAACTTGAATTAAATTTAAGCTGGGTTCTTGTTCATAAATGATTCTGATTCCATAATCCTACTTTTTGGTCTTTTGTAGTACATTAATGGAGGTCCTGTTGTTGGATTTGTATACTGGGCTCCTGAATCTCATTTCTTGGTATTCTTCAATCAGCTTAAGTTGCAGTAGTAGACGCTCTTTGTACATGAAGTTTCACAAATCTTTTTTCTTGCTGATTCAGTTTTATTAGGTAATATCTCCATCCATCCCACGCTCAACACATATGTTTACAGTACCTAAAATTATTAATACATAACATAAATTGAAATTATAAACTAGATATAGGTTTATCTCTTTGTCAATATATTTATTAAGTTTTAGGTAGTATATGCATTTTTCTATTCCATCAAAACTTATTGCGTTTTTTTCCCATTGTTTTCTAGTGTCTTGGGAGTACTGAGAGTGGAGCAGGGAAGTCTATACCTATTAGCTTTTAAACTGCATAGTCTTTCATCACTCAGCTGACAAATGTAAATTATGAGCGATTTGATGCATTAGTACACTGAAATATAAGTAGGATAATCTTGAGGTAGATTAAACTTTGGCACTGGAATTCTGTTATCCAGGTTGAGTTAATAGTTGTGCTGCTCTTTTATCCCTTAACGTTTTCTATTGCTGTGAAGAGATTTCACTCTTGTTTTTGAAGTAAACCCCAGTTGCTTGAATTGATATGATCTTCCTGGAAGGTTTTCATTTTTATCCAGGCAATTAGGCAAGTAAGTACTGTAACTCAAAGTTTTCAACCTCTCAAATTTCCTTATTTGCTAATGTGTAGTTCTTTATGTGTATTTCTTGAGATTCTACAGGGCTTGAATTTGCTGCTTCATAGCTTTATTTCCTGTGTTTTAATTAAAATAAACTTCTTGTCATTGTCGAGGTCACTTAAGTACAAAAATCTGTAAGATCAGTTTCCTTTTATCTGGGTAGAAAGGGAAATTTGTGGTTTAGACATATATTCAGATATCTTGTTAGGTAACGGCTATTGTGGTATCAGCATTATGTTCTTACGAGATTTTGGCAATAGCATCAGTGATTTATTATTTTTATTATTTTTTTCATTTTTTTTTTTGGGAAAAGCAATAGCATCAGTGAATAACCTCAACAACAGCACTGAGTCAACATCATAAATTACTATCAGATAAGATTCTGCCCGTTTTCCGCTAAAATGCTTTGTAATGGTAAGATTTTGTTTGTAGTAAATTGAATTACGGTAGTCTGTAATTTATAGATTTTCTATAATCTGTTAGTTTTCAATATGTAAATGTACTAATATCTTTATAGTAATTGTTGACACAGAAACAAAGGTTGTACACAAGACTTTACAATCCACACAAACACTTGTGAGACTCACAAGAACAATGCACAAATGCAAGAAATATAGGTAACTATTCGAGACCATTTCTTGAATTGTTGAATCAAATTACATTACCCTATGGACTGAATAATAGTTTAAATAGGAGATTTTGTGAATCGCTAAGTTTCCTTCGTTGCTAGTGACATCCTAAGTTTCCTACGCAATGGAAAAATGCCGTCGCTTTCCTTTAAGGATTAGGCGATTAGCTAACCATCGCGTTATGCATTTTGGTGATGAATCCTTGTGTGTGTCAGATTTTGTTGGAAACCAAGGGACACAACTAGAGCCTAGTTCATACTTTACAACTATGATTGCTAAAGTTTTTCTCTAGTAGTGGGTGTGGGCATACTGTAAGCAGAATCACAAATAGCCGTCTTATATGTTAACACAATTGCTGTTCTTGGAGGAATACGAGGCGTCCGGGCATAGGTGGTTGAAATGGCGCCCGGAACACCTGCCGGCGTTTTGGCTATTTACGTGACCACTATCGCAGGTGTTCGGTTGTTCGGTGGTACCACCAGTGTTCTATCTTTTTGGATTCCTATTGTGGAACCACATTTGTGCCGACTATGGTACCGCTATTTGTGGTTTTGCCCGGCAGTATTCACACGTCCACTACCACAAGAGCTATTCTTTGTCCTTCACCACTATTACCACTTATAGCTGTGAACCAAAAGTAATAGACTCTATCTCGGTGACCTGGATTTCGAAAGATCTTACACAAGCTACAGTTTCTATGTGCAAAAGCATTGAAGGGGTCATTTGTTTCAATCGATTGAGCAATGGCCTCTAAGTTATGAGTTCTGATAGATGGTTTTGACTTATTGTGCCGCTGTCATGACACATGACTGCTATCACAATGACACAGGACTTATACGGACTCTCAATTGATTTGAATATCTGTGAGACATAACTTGGATGTTTCAACCACCACGTTCACTGTACCGCTAAGGTAATCTGATTCAATATTTCATGAAAGACAGGGTTCTTGCATTTGTGCTTTAGTTTTTGAACATGTGAATCTATAAGTTTTCTTGTTTTTAGTAAACTCTACAATTTTGTGAATTAATCTCTGTTTGTTATTCAACAATTACATGATATGCCTAACTATTATTCCTAAGCGATCAAAAGACCCTTTTAGGAGTATCAATATAGATTTAGAGGATTAACTACTGAGTAAAGGAAGTGTCGTTAAGATATTTACACATAATCTAATTCTTCTTCCTGAGTTACATTATGTTTTCATCCTCTGTTTTTCCTAAATAAAAGGCTCTCTTTTCTTCTACCAACAAATGTATTTACATACGTTTGGTGAATTTGTTCTGAAAGATTAGTATAACTAATCCGAGCGTCTACGACAATCACTTTTGTTTTTTTCTTAATTGTTAAATACAGTTAGCAGTGTCAAATGTCATTTAGCTCTGTTTTAGCAGTTGATAGTAACACGGGTGATTTATATCATAATAATAACAAGGGGTGATTTATATCATAATAATAACTAACAACACCTTCGATTGTAGGCGATTTTTGGCCGATCATGGGTGATTGTCCGATCTCACTTTTTCGCGCTTGTCCCTGCAACTTCCACTCAACATTCTTAGTTGAATTGTAGGTGTTCCAACGATGTATATATACTCCATTCGATCAGGTTTTGGTTGTTTTTTAGGGTTTAAGTTATATCTTGTTCGAACAGTTTTAGGGTTTTGGGCTTGAGAGCCTATTCGGTTCGTTTATTGTTGTGATTTCGTCATCTATGTGTTGGTAGCGTGGTGGTTATGTGGTTTTCTAAGGTTGGTGGTTATGTGGTTACTTGCGGTTTTATCCTATTTCAAACAGTTTTAGGGTTCTGTTCTCGAGACTCTACTTGGTTTGACTATTGCTATGATTTCTTGAAATCATTGTTGGTTTTTTGGTTACATGCTCACTCTTTCTATGGTGGTTGTACGTTTCCATTGTCCTTTTGTTGGTCCTAGTGAGTGTTTCAATGGTGGTCCAAATGGGCTTACCAATAGTTCGTTGATCATACACCTTCGTGATCGTCATTGCAATGGTGATGCACAAGATATCACAAAACAATCTCTATTTACTAATCTTGCTGTTTTAGAGTTCGAGGAGGCTGAAGTAACGTTCAAACGTATGGGTATTGGTTACGTGGGGTTTGTTTCAAAACACATACTCTTCGTTCTAAGTGTCGACATCGTAAGGGTTATGATTTTGTGCCACCTCCTGATTGTAGTGACGGTGCTGTTAGGTTTGTGCTCTATGACCTTACCAAACCACAAGTTCCTTCTTCTTCAGAGCAGCTTGATCATGTTGACGATTTGGTGCAAGACCAACATGGTGATTTTACTTTGGCTCTCCTTGATAGTTTGCTCTCAAAAGGGTTGCGCATTGTCAAATCCATCCCTCCCAAGTGTCGTTTGAGAAAAGTTTTTCTCAAGTCTTCAAAGGAGCTCTTCATAAAGTGATTTGCACTGGCGACATCTCTTCTTTGGGTTAGTTTGCTAGTATCGCCTCTTTGTCTCTTTAAAACCTTTTGACGCAGAGTAACATTGAATGTAAGTTGCTATTAAGCATCAACGCCATGACCGGAAGAGAGTATCGTCAATGCCATTCGATCTTGGAGTATGCCGGTGGTGGTGGTTTGCGACTTGTGAGGAGACTTTCGTTGAATCTTCCCTACTTTATCGGATGTTGATGAGGAAGAACTTGATTTGGGTGGCGAAATATCAAGCAATGTGAGAGGAAGATTTGTGATGGCTATTATCTGCGGCATTCGAGTTCTTTTCACTTGGTGTTGCTCCCTATAATGATGCTACTCTTGAGGACTTAAAAAATAAGCACCCATTCAAGCCTGCTCCCCCTTTGCCACATATACATATTGATCATCATCACTTTCTTGCAATTCCAACTATTGTTTTAGACATGATTAAGAGTTTCTTGTCGCACGTCTTGTGGACGGGATGGGTTACGTGCTTAACACCATATTGATTGCTTGAGTGGAGCTTTTGTTGCTACTTCTGATGAGTTAGTCTCCTCTGACCCAAATGGTGAATCTCTTTCTTGATGGGAAATGTCCCAAGATGTTGGGTGAGTATATTGCCAGTGCTCTACACACCGATGGTTAAACTATTAGTGGTGGTGGTTATTTAGATGATCCACAATTTGGGTATCGTTTCGGGAGGCGCTGGTTTTTAAGGTTAGTCTTTCTTGTTATGATTGGTCGGTCTTTGGATGGTTATTTAGATGATGATGATCTACAATTTGATGTTGGGGTGTCGGGAGGATGTGAGGCTATATTTTATGTTGTGAATCGTTTGATTAAGGATCGTGGAGGTGATGTTGGTCTTTCTATGTTGGGTCTTCCACTCTTCCTTTGACATCCATAAAAACTTGATCTTATCAACGTTAAGATGCAAGCCACAACGAGGACCATCCTTCATAATTAACTCTAAAACCTTTACCACAACTAAACTATCTCCAACAATAGTGCCATCATCCAAATACCAAGCCTGCAGAGAAAGGCTAAAAGAGTCTAAAAGAGTCTATAATATTACATATCCAGGGATGTAACACCAAGGCAAAAATGAGAGCGCTAGGGGGGATCACATCTAGCTGGGTTAGAATAACTAACATAATTCCACCCAACGCGAGAGAGCAGAACAACGGAGACGAACTTCTTGTAACATAACCTCTCGATATACCAAATTGAATGAATTTTTAAAATCCGCCAACATCGAAAGACCAACATCATCTCCACGATCCTCAGTCAAACGATTTACGGCAATATAGGCTCACCTTTTGCCCGACACCCCAACACTGAACTCTAGATCATCGAACTAACCATCCAAATAATGACCAATCATAACAACACTAACCTTGGAGACCAGACACCTCAAAACAGTTCCCACAACTATAGGATGAATACCACCACCCGACTTAACCAACAGTGTAAGATGAGCACTAGAATATACTCACCCAACATCTTGGGACATTTCCCATCAATAAAGAGATTCACCACTTGGTGAATAGCAACCCAACTCCACTTAAGAAACCCATAACGTGTTGGGCACGCAACCCATCCCGTCCACAAGACGCGCCATGATGAAAACTCTTAATCATGTCTAGAAAAACTGTTAGAGATGTGAGTTAGAGATGTGATGAGGTGATGATGATCAATAGGTATATGTGGTAGGGAGGGAGCAGGCTTGAAAGGATTTTTAGTCTTTAAGTCATCACAAGTATCATCATTATAAGGAGCAACACCAAAGGAGGAAAGAAGTCAAAGAACTATGACTACCGCTTTATATTTCTCTTACACTGCTTGATATTTCGCTCACCCAAATCAAGGTCTTCCTCATCAACATTTGATAAAGGAGGGGAAGATTCAATGAAAGTCTCCCTCACAAGCTAAGCTGCAAACTACCACCTAACACACTCCAAGATCGAATGGCATTGATGATACTCTCTTCGTAGCGTTGAAGCTTAATAGCAAACTTACACTCAATGTTACTCCGTGGTCAAAATGTTTTAAGGAGGCAAAGAGGCAATACTAGCAAACTAACCCAACAAGAGATGTCAGCAGGCGTGCAAATCACTTTATGAAGAGCTCTATTGAAGACCCAAGAAAAACCCAAACGACACTTGGAAAGAAAAAGTAACCCAACAAGAGATGTCAGCAGGCGTGCAAATCACTTTATGAAGAGTTCCTTTGAAGACCCAAGAAAAACCCGAACGGCACTTAGAGCGAAGAAGAAGGAACTTGTGGTTTGGTAAGGTCATATAGCACAAACCTAACTCCACCATCACCACAATGAGGGGTTGGCACAAAATAGAACCCTTGCCATGTCGACACTTAGAACAAAGAGTATGTGTTTTGAAACAAACCCCACGTAACCAACGTTACCTCAGCCTCCTCGAAAACAAGAAGATTAGTCGATAGAGATTGTTTTGTGATAGCTTGCACATCACAATTCCGTGTCCACCACCATCGTGACAACCACTAAGACCTACAAAAGGGCAATGGAATCGTACCACCACCATATCAAGTCATCACAGCTGACTGCAACAATCAAAAACCACAACCCCACCACGAAAACCACAACCACAACACCACCATTTTGAGTCTATTTGTTGAGTTGTACCTGTAAAATCACAGCACGAGCACAACAGCAAAAGACAACCACAACACCACCACGAAAACAACACTGCTGTGAAGAAGGGACAACCACAATGAGAAGGGTCTCTAGACAGAACCCCAAAACCGTTCGAAATGAAAAATAATGAAACCTTAAAAAGAAGAAAAGCGATCGAATGAGATATTCCCAAACCGTTGAATGAATCACGATTCAACATAGACTGTTGAATTAATGATGCAAAGACGACCGGGAACCCTTTGCATGAACCGCTAAGGGAAAGACGATCATGTTGATCTCCATAATCACCCCACACACATACATTTGTTTTTTAATATTATTATCATTATTATTATATTTTTTTTGTCATGTCTGCTGATGCTTTTAAAATTCTATAAATTGAAATGGTAGGTAAAATAGTCTGAAGTACATAAACCGGGCATTGATAGACATTATTGTCATTTTAGCTAGTTCAAACGTCATAGTTATATATAAGGAACAGACACGGAAAAAGAACCAGCACACCATATTTTTCTACAGACAAGGCGTTACATACGAATCATACATTCATGGCTGAGTACATGAAAAGTGTTATCCCTTTACTTTAGTGCACCAAAAGACACATTCTTAGCTATTTTTGCGCCTCTCCCTTTTGCCATGTAAAGACCCATATGATGCATTATCTCCTGCAATAAATCGATGCTTCAATAAGTGACATTTTGTATACGGAAAGTTACAGACTATCTAGGTATAATTTTTTCTTACCTGTGGGTGAGCTAGGCCATCTTTAGTTTCCATTGCTACAGATGCTGGAAAATCAAAGGTAGCACAACCCCCGGAATACATGATTACATCTTTCAATGGTGCAAGGAAACCGCGGTTCCTTGCTGATAACGTGGAACAAACAAAATCCAGCACACATATATCTGTGCATATCCCTGCCACCAACAACTTCAACAATACATAAAAATATTAGTAGTAAACATATATCTGAAAAAAGTGGTTACCAAACAAAGCAAGAGCGTCTAAGTTTTGTGTTTTACATGCTCAATCAAGTTTTCTGGTAGGTGTAAGCCTAATAAGATACTTACAGTTTGGATGTTGTTGGTTTTCACCCAGTTTACGAAAACGTTTGAACCATCTTCTTCGAAAGAACCTATATATCCATCGTAACAGTCCTTGCGCCTAATGGTTACATTTGGCTCTTTCTCTAACCACTGTAGAGCTGTATAAAGATAAAAAGAAGTAAAACTTATAAGTTTCATTGTCATAAACATAGAGTTTCATTTATCTGATAAAATACAGCTAGCATATTGAAGAAGATATGGAACATAAAAGTGAAGATACCAGGAACCAAATTAGATTCATCAGAGCCTGCAACACAGTGAGCAGGATAAGGGTGCTCTAGTTTTCCTGGCTGATGTGTATCTAAAAATGCAAGAATCGGCCATTTGTTCTCACAGAACACTCTAGACAGTTTCAGCGATTCATCTATCATACCCAATATCTGGTCATTTGGCTCTCTAGGTGCCTTCACAAACACACGTATCACAACATAAACTCTTAAAATAGATCATAGCATATATTAGGTTTATATAAACACTTGTTCTTACACAAACTCACCAAATTTCCAGCTCCAACGGTACAGAAGCCGTTGATGATGTCGACAAGAACAAGTCCAGTTGTGACATCTTCAGGTATGCATACTGATTCTTCCTCTAGTGGGATTTCTTTCTTTAGAAGTTCAAGTGTGTGTAGCACCATTTTTAGTTATTGAACTTCAATAATGCTTAGCAAAACAGAATGGTCTAGATCTTTGAGTAGAGAATTCTTAGTTATATTGGTTTCTTGTGGAATTATCTTACAATCTTTTTAGGTAAAAGACAGATTATGCTTCTGTATTTGATAAATGACAAAATGTGAGCCCCACATTAACCTCTTCATTTTCAAAGAAAGATAGTGACACCAGGTTGAAATTTTGTTCCCAATCAATCACTTATCCTCCCTAGTAATTTTTTAGTGACCATGATTCATGATATATGGGCGCGTGGGTCACACATGTTGGGCAATGGGTTCCAGTCGAAGAGGGCAGCTTTTTTGTACTAGTAGTTAGGTTGTGAAGACAGGCCAACGCCTTTTTATCTAATTTTCACAAGTAGTGAATGCATAAAATTGATTACAAAGAGATGAGGTTCTCCTCTTCAGGTTATCCGGATAGGGAGAGCTTTTTGACTCGGATGAACGTGAATTCACAGAGTTAATAAGACCCTTTCCAACCCTCACTACTACAAAAAAGACAATAGAGTCGGTTGAAACACCACATTAAGCCAGGTTTTCGATTAGGGCTCAAAGGGAGGACTCTAAATTCAACAACATACATACCTATAACATTCACATATAAATTCAATGGAACAAAATGGAGGACATCGACTCACCATTACCAGTGGCAGTGGTGTTATGGTGAAGGAGGAACGCCGGTAGAGGTGGCGATGGCATGGTGAAGGGAGGAGGCAGTGGCCGGTGGACAAACAACAATGACGGTGTATTATTTTGTGAATTGAAAAGTTGAATTAATCCCCAATGATTTTGTGAATTGAAAAGTTGATTTAATCACGGCCAATGATATTGTGAATTGAAAAGTTAAATTAATCCCGCACAAAGTAACAGAGCCCGGCTGTTAACCAAGGCTTTATTAGGGACAACACCTAATGGAGCCTGGTTAGTTAAATTTTCTATCGCAAATGATATCGATATATCGGGTTTCTCAAAAGACGTGACGTTTGAAGTAATAGCGTTAATTATACCACTGCAAGATGTCACAACACTTATCGCAATGCATTGATTGGTATCTTACGGTTATTGATTATGTTCTAAACATATCATTTTCATATCGTGTGACATCGTTGAGACTATAACGATATATTTTTCATGAAAATAGTCAGTTTCAAGTTCCCAATGCATAATATGAAGAGAGAAAAGGTAGTATTGGTATTTTTGATTTTGGAGAATGGAAACTCAAAGAGTGCATTTATGAAGCACTTGGTGAGAGAGAGTGAATAGCGGAGCATATGCAAATTCATTGATGAAACTTTCATATACTATCCGAGGTGCATGGCTTTAGTATGATCAATCACGTCCTGACCCATATGCAGCCCATGTTTTGCATACGGGTCGCATATGGGTCAGAAGGTAATGGTCATGAAAGACTACCATGCATACTTGCACTTAAGTAACCTTTACTCTTTGTGATGCATCTTAAAAGAGGAAAATAAAACTTTCTTGTAAATAACTTATAGGGGCTAAATATGTCATAGACATAAAGTTGAGGTGTTTTAGTTGCAAGAGTAATTGTTAAAGTATATAAACTAGAATCATGCACAACGTAAATATTAACCCTAGAACCGAAGTTTGAAAGCACAAGGAACGGCTGGAACAAGTTGTCTATAGATCATTTCCTTTCAGCTTGATGCAAACAAAACCATAGGTAAATCTTTTTTTTTTTTTTCGTTTCTGAGTTGCTTAATAGTTTATATAGGAGAAAACAGATTAATTAGTAAAACTCATATTGTTATTAATGCTTCTTAGATTGTAGATTTGATATTTGTTTTACACCTAATAATGGCGATTAGATAGCCTTGTAGTAAATCATGAGATCTGAGGCCAAAAGTTTATTTTTCTTAGTTCCAGAAGTAGCTAGTTGGAGTTTCATATGGAAGAGCTTCCTCTTGATATACGTGAGGAGATGCTCATAAGATTGAAAGCAAAGGATCTCTTCCGATACAAGAGTGTATGCAAGTCATGGAATTCCTTAATCTCAAGTGGTCGTTTTGCTAAGTCTCATCTTAACTACTCTCTCAAACAGAAAGCAAAAAATAATGAAACTGGAGATACAAGGATCGTTTTAGCTGGTCCGCGTGATTATAATTGTGATATTATTGGTTCTTCTAATGGTCTAGTATGCCTACGTTTCAGAACCGAATTGTTAGTTGTTAATCCATCAACTCATCAGGTGATAAAACTAGAAAATCCCCAAATTCCTGGCCTTACCAGGCTATTATCTTTTCCTCTTTTGGGTTTTGGATATGATTCAACCCTAGACGATTTCAAGGTTATAGCTGGGTTCAGAAAGACACGCACTGATAAATATCGTTTTCTAGTCTTAACACTGAAATCAAACGTTTGGAGATTGGTTGCTGGAAAATTTGACTATGCCTATATTAAGTTCACTAATGGTGTCTTATGCAATGGGGCAATTCACAGGTTTGCGACTGATCGAAAAAACAACCCAATAGTTGTTTCTTTTGATCTATCCAAAGAGGTTTTTAAGGAAATTCTAACCCCCATTTCCCTACGAGGACATGACTTGTTCTCTGGAAACCATAATCTAGGGACTATGAAAGACCGTCTATGCTTCTTTCGTGGTAGCTCAAGAACTCCCTTTCACCAACGTGAGTTATGGCTGTTGAAAAACTACAATTTACACGAGTCAGAGTCAATATGGGAACCAATGCTATCGCTGCCGCCTTGTGATGATTCTGGCCACCAAACAATGATGGACTACATTCCCCGCAGGAGTTTATCTGGTCATATTAATATATGGATGCTAGAAAAGATTCTGGTGCTCCTGTAATTGTGAAAAGCGTTAGATCTCCCCATGGTAATGCTCATATCTGGTTATCCACAATTTCGAATGTAATTGTAAATATGATAAACATGTTTGTAAAAATTTGTAATCAAGCAAATCAAGGAAAACATAAACAATCAATAATATTCCAAACCTTTCATAAGTATTCCTCTCTTCCTAAATTTCACTTACAACCTCTTCATCAAATATAAGCCTAAAAGGCCTTCGAGTTTCTAACAAATTGGTATCAAGAGCTAGAAGATCACGATGTCAAGTATGATGAACTTATTCCAATTTCCTCGTCTTACCAAAGACAACTATGGTAGTTGGTGCATTCGAATGAAGGCGTTACTAGGTTCACATGATGTATGGGAGATGGTAGAGAAAGGTGTTGAGAAAGTAGATGATGAAAGTTCCATAAATGCCGCCCAAAGTGTGGAGTTGCAAAAGCAAGAAAAGAAGGATCAAAGTGCTCTTACACATCTATCAATGTCTTGATGATGCGATGTTTGAAAAAGTTGCAATGCAACTACTTCGAGCGTGGGAGATCCTTCAAATGCTTTCAAAGGAATCGACAAAGTGAAAAGGCACGTCTTCAAACTCTTGAGGAGAGTTGAAAAGCTCCAAATGGAGGAATCCCAAACCATTTCGGATTATTTCACTCGTGTCTTGACCATTTCAAATGAAATGAAGAAAAATGGTGAAAGCTTGAGTGATACAAGGGTGATAGAAAGATTCTTAGTTCTTTGCCCCAAGCTTTGATTACATTGTCGTGGCCATAGGAGTCAAAGACATAGACTCGATGACCATTGATCAACTCATGGGATCTTCAAGCCCGTGAAGAGAAGTTGAAGAAAAGAAGGAAAGAACCCTTGGAGCAAGCTTTATACTCAAGGTCTCTTTCAAAGAAAGAGAAAGAGCTTTACATGGAAAGGAGCAAGGACGAGGGCGGTATTTTTCGAGGTCGTGGTGGTTTCAAGGCCGAGGACGAGAAGAGGAAGAGAAGATGTCAACAAAGAAGATGAAAACCAATGGTCTTCGTATCGAAGAGGTCGTGGGAGGCTTTCAATCTCAAGAGGAGGTAAGCCCCAAATACAATGTTACAAGCTGTCGTAAATATGGTCATTATGCCAATGAGTGTACTAGCTCAAGACAAGTGGAAGAAAAAGCTAATCTTGTGGAGGTAGAAGGCGGAGATGAGCTTACCTTGCTAATGGCAAGACATGGCGAACAAGAAGAGAGGATAGAGCCATGGCATATAGATTCATTGCAAGTAACCATATGACGGGTGAAGAAGACTTGTTCGTGGAGATGGAGAAAAGTAAAGGTAACGCCACCTTTGGAGACGAATCAAAATCTTGGTGAAAGGAAAGGTAAGATACTTATCCGAGCTAAAGATGGAAGTCACCAATATATTTCGGACGTATACAATGTGCCCAATCTTAAAAGTAATATTTTAAGCGTGGGACAACTTTTAGAGAAAAATTACGATATTCATTTCAAGGATCGTAGTGCTACAATAAGGAATCCCGAAGGAAAGCTCATAGCAAAAGTGCCTATGACCAAAAACCGAATGTTCCTCTAAAATTCAACATGATGAAGCTAAGTTCTTAAAGAGTTTTTGAAGGATCATTCGTGGCTTTAACACATGAGATCTGAGCATAAACTTTGGTGACTTAAAGTTATTATCCTCAAAGGGAATGGTGAAAGGTTAGATCAAATTGATCATCCCAATCAAGCGTGTGAAGGATGCCTTATTGGGAAGCATGCTAGGAGTTCGTTCCGAAAAAGCGACATCAAGAGCTAAGGAGCCTTTACATCTAATTCACACGGATTGTGTGGTCCCATTACTCCACCCTCTTATAGTAAGAATCTTTACTTTATGCTCTTTATTGATGACTTTTCAAGAAAGACTTGGGTATATTTTCTAAAGGAAAATCCCAAGCTTTTGAAACTTTAAAACATTTAAAACTATGGTTGAAAAAGAAAGGTTTAAAAATTAAATCAATGAGATCCGATAGAGGTGGATAATTTTTATCAAAAGAATTTAACAAATTTTATGAGGATAATGAGATCCGGAGATTTCTAATGACTCTTTACTCCCCACAACAAAATGGAGTGGTTGAGAGAAAGAATAGAACCATTCTCAATATGGTCCGAGCATGTTGAAAAGTAAGAAGATGCCAAAGGAGTTTTGGGCGAGGCGGTTGATTGTGCGATATATCTATTGAACCGGTGTCCGTCGAAGAGTTTAGATAACAAGACTCCAGAAGCATGGAATGGGATGAAGCCTACCGTCTCATCACCTAAGGGTATTGGAAGCATAGCATATGTCCACGTTCCGACCAAAGCGATTAAAGCGATGATAGAAGTGAGAAACATGTGTTTGTTGGCTCGACAAGTAGTCGAAGGTTATAAGCTCTATAATCCAATCATAAGGAAGGTGGTAGTGAGTAGAGGCGTGGATTTCGATGAAGAAGAGACATGGGATTGGAGCATCAAGGAAAATGAAAGGTATGACTTTCTTCCTATGGTGATGAAGAAGAGCGGGTGAATCAAGTGAAGAAGTCCAACAACCTCAAAGTCCAACTCAACCCAAGAATCACCTTCAAGTTCAAGTGAAGGAGAACCAAGACAAGAAGTTTGCGGGAGCTCTCACGAGTGGTGGCGAAATACCCTTACTTGTTTATCGTTGATTGTGAACCTTTAGTTTTTGAGGAGGCTATGAAAAGCAAGAAATGGAGAAAAGCCATGGGCGAGGAGATAAAGTCAATAGTGAAGAATGATACATGGGAGTTGACGACCCTTCCGAATGGTCAAAAGGCTATTGAGTCAGTGGGTATACAAGACCAAGAAAAAAGCGAAGTGGAAAAGTACAAGGCAAGACTTGTGGCAAGGTTGCAAGCGAAGCATGGTATCGACTATGAAGAGGTATTTGCTCTGTTGCTCGCTTAAAACTATAAGAATGATTATTGCTATTCTTTGCTCAATATAGGTGGAAAATCCACCAAATGGATGTAAAGTCTGCATTTCTAAATGGACTTCTTGAAGAAGAAGTTTATGTGGAGCAACCGAGAGGATATGTTGCCAAAGAGCAAGAAGGTAAAGTGCTAAGGTTGAAGAAGGCCTTATATGGTCTAAAGCAGCACCACGTGCTTGAAATACTAGAATTGGCAAGTATTTCCAAGAACATCGTTTTACTAAATGCCTAAGTGAATATGCACTTCGTGAAATTTGCAAATGGAAGTATCTTGCAAATGCAGCTTGTCGTGGATGATTTGATCTTCTGAGAAACTCTCGAGTATGATTGATGAGCTCAAGAAGTCAATGTGAAAGAGTTCGAGATAGCGGACATAGGACTTATGTCTTATTATCTTGGCATTGAGGTGAAGCAGACGGATGATGGAATTTTCATAAGTCAAGAAGGATATGCCAAGGAGATATTAAAGAAGTTTGGCATGGATAAGTGCAATCCGTTGGCACCCCATAGAACATAAGGCAAAGCCTTCTAAGCATGAAGGAGGAGAGCGGTAGACTCGGCTCAATTCAAGAGTCTCGTTGGAAGTTTCGCTATTTGACATGTACAAGACTGACATACTCTTTGCGATTGGTTTAATTAGTCGTTTCATGGAAGAGCCTACGACAAAGCATTTGGAGATTGCAAAGAGGAGCCTCCGTTATATCAAAGGTACCGTAGACTATGGAATGTTTTATTCAACAAGTGATGACTTGGTTTGGTTGGATATAGCGGCGATGTTGGTGGAGACAAAGGCGATGGAAGAAGTACAACAAGATTCATATTCTTCCTAGGTAACAATGCTTTTACATGGTCTTCAAAGAAGCAACCTATTGTTACTTTGTCTAGTTGTGAAGTGTAGTGCGTAGTTGCAACATCATGTGTATGTCATGCAATTTGGCTTAGAAGTATGCTAAAGGAGCTACACATGGAACAAGAAGATCGATGAGATCGTGTGGATAACAAGTCGGCCATTGACTTAGCTAAAAATCCGATTATACCATGATCAAAGTAAGCATATCAACACTCGTTATCACTTTATTCGAGAGTGCATTGCAAGGAAAGATGTCCAAGTGATACATACGAGGTCCGAAAACCAAGTTGCGAGATATCCTCACCAAGCCGATCAACGAGAAAGATTTTTCAAGACAACGAATGATGCTTGGAGTCGGTAAATCAAGTTTAAAGGGGGGGGTGTTGGATCGTAAACTTGATTTAGTCCGAGCCCATATAGTGGAAGCTTCTAGAAAGTCATAGAAGGGTATGGAAGCTTCTAGAACGACAAAGAATAATCCTAGAAAATATCCATAGATATGTCTAGAATATTGTAGCTAAATGTAATAGAAATATCTAGAATATAAATATGTATGATGTCAGAAATATCTAGAGAATCATGGAAGTATCTCGGTTCTAGAATCTTCCATGGACTAGTATAAATAGGTAGTGGTGTAAAAATTTGTAATCAAGCAAATCAAGGAAAACATAAGCAATCAATAATATTCCAAACCTTTCATAAGTATTCCTCTCTTCCTAAATTTCACTTACAACCTCTTCATCAAATATAATCCTAAAAGGCCTTCGAGTTTCTAACAAAACATGTATTTGTTGAGAGCCTTGCATCTCCCTTTGGTAGGGGTAATGACAAAGGTAATTGTAATGCGGGGAGAGTGACGATGGCAATGGGGGGAGACTCAATCGGAAAAGAAGGAACTGAAACTAATAGCTACAAGATATTTATGGGTAAAAAATGCAGACGCCGAAGACTGATCTACAAGAGTTAGTACCAAGAACAACATTTAAAGAGCAAACAGATGGAGGTAATGGAGAGCTTTGCCAAATATAACAAACATTTGTGATGTTATATCATTGCTTACTCTTGTAACATAATATTTGGTAATCACATCCTTGAGTCTATTAAGCGTGCATAGTTTGCAATGTTATTTTTTCTTTCTTTATTACTTTACGAGCTTGCATTAAAATTCCAGCCAATGTAGCTTCTGTTAAGGATCTTTTTGTTAGGTTTTAATAATCATAACAATTAAAGTAAACATGTAAACATCATCAAAGCATGCAGCGGAAGTGATAGGAATAATACTTGCAAATTAATTAACCGAATTAAAAGTATATGCGTACCTTTCGCGAATCAATGCAATTAGGGTTTATGAAAAACCCCCCAATCAAGATCAAGAACCAAGAAACCTTGAACTCTAATAAATTAGGGTTCAATACATTCGACTACACTAAAAGTCGAACACTCAAGTTACCAACACAAGTGCATTGGCCCTTCGTTCTTGTACACACATATTAGTAGCGAATCAATGAGAAAAGCTAGGTTCTTGATTACAATAGATTAACCAAACACCTTTGTTATGCTCAAGGTCACTCGCTAATCCCACATGGGGTTTTACTGTTGACCTAAGAACAAGAGAAGAAAGAAGAAGTTTGGCCTTATTGAAATCTAGTGTACCAAAGGATGAATACATGGGGATGTATTTATAGCCTTATGGTAGATGTCAAGATTACTATAGTTTCGATGTGGGATTCTACATTTCGGCCAAAACAAGCCCAAAAGAGAGTTCCTAAACCTTCTCTTGGCTTGTTAACTTTTCTTCATATCCGTTGACATTTAACGACCGATAATCAAAACTCATTAAATATTAGCTATCGTTAAGTATTTATTTGTAATCAATAATTAAATATTACATTTAATATATTAATTATTATTTACATTGATTCTCATACGTAATGTGTGCAATCCGAAGTCTCGAGTTCGAATCGATCATACGTATATTAATAATTATCCATAAACCTTTCGGCTCCCACTGGATATTACTTAATATAGTAATGACATTGGTTTAGTCTAGCCTAACACGCCAATGCCCCATTTGAATCGAGTGTGGTTCCCTGGAAAAACCATTTTAATGATTCATCATTATACTTATCCTTTTACTTCTAATACTTCATTAACTGTGAATATGGATCAAGTCATTTCACAAGTTAATATTTTGTTTCTCGATATATCTGATTGAACAAGATTACTAAATCATCTGAACTTATTCCAGATAGATCTTGGGTAAGGCCTTACAAACATGTTGCTAATCCTAAGAGGGGCCTAAACAGTATTATGCTTTGAAACAAATTCAAAGGAGCAAATTCTCTTGACTACAAGACATAACTCATGAACTTTGCAACATTTCTGAAAATAGCCCTTATAACCACCTTTTACGGATAGCGTTAGACTATTTCACACAAGTTTACTACATTCATAACAGTTATCTGGTATCTCAAGTCTGAGGATAAATATACATGATTTACTTAATGACAAAGATCCATAAAGTACAATCATGTTAAGTTGGGATATGTCCTATATTCAATTAATTGAATATCATGTGAATTTGGCATGTCCCACGCATCAATATACTTTAAGTATACTCTACCAAAACTCAGATTTGTCTTAATTCAATGACATTCCCACATCATTGATCGACAACGGACTTTTAGAATAACATAAGTTATTCATGGATTAAACATGCAAATATAGGATATAATATTAAGAAAATGAAAAATAAACATAGCCAATATTTTAATTCATTTAAATAATATTTGTTCATAACATCCCTTATCCAAATACTAAATAGATCAATGCATGATAATACTTGTTAATGAACTATGTCTCAAGTAATGACAATCATACTTGTTGATGGGCATAATTTCAACTAACTTTGATCTATTGGAATTTTGAGAATACTTATTTCAAGAATTCAACTAGTGAAGTTCTTGTATGTGTGCATTCAAAATATCTTGATATTGCCATAATATTTCATAAAGTGTGTGACATCCTTAACCACCAATTTATGACAATCAAACTTTCAAACATTTTAAAGTTTAAAGTATTCTTATTCTTTATTGTATAATGCAACTATGCTCTTAGTTGAGCACAACTAGTTCACATGGCTGTTACAAGGATGAAATCCTACCATGACTAGTATTGAGTGTCATCTCAATTAAACCGGCATCATTGTATACAAACAACAATATGATCTTTAAAATTTTCGTAAACTTCAATATCTACGTGTAATGTTTGATGCCTTCCAAAACTTTCAAGTTTGTTGGCTATGACAATTACGCAACAATTGTTGTATTGCTCATCCATAGAATTTTGAGAGCAATTCAGTCGAGGAATGTAATTCTAGATTCAAACATATTCTATTAGAATATTCATTACACTAGTTATCTAATAACTTCATTAGATATCAATGTTGTCAAATCATCTTGCCTTCAAGCATGATACAACAATAACATGATGTACATGAAAAATTCTTGTGTCAAACTAAGATTTCATTCATGTTCTACATATCCATTTTCAAATGATATATCATGTTCTATTAGACTCATTTATTTTAATACCGCACATGTTTACTAACAATAAATATATACTCCAAGGTTGTATGTCTTATTTTCTAAATCTTTCAGTGAAGTTCCATTCCAAACTAGAGCTTAACATTTAGTTTTAGATGGAATGTTACTACCACAACATATAAGATTTAAAGAAAATAAACATAATACTCCCACTAGCTTTCAGGAATACTTAGAAATTATCTTATTTTAATTTTAAACCAAACTTGGATTTAATAGTTAAACATTAGAATCGTCCCCTAGATACATGCATATATCCATTCATGGATTCTTGCAGTTTGTACATTTCCAAAGCTTATGTGAATTCATAAAACTCCTTTGTATTACTTATCGTCCTCGCAAAAGCAATCACACAAGAAAGAGTTTTAATATTCCATTGTCATTTTTCATATCAATGAAAATAAGTATAACAATTATCATCTTTATATATTTAATGTGTCTAGGAAAGAATATTCAATCACAGTTAATTGCTTAAGTGTGATTAATAATCTTGTCACAAGTCATGCATTAAACACATGTACAATTTTGTCCATATGATTTCTACACAAAGATTTAAGCCACTGGGGTTTTCCTTCCTTTGAAGAAACTCATCTTTATCAAGATAAACCAAGTTTCCAAAGTTGATTATCTTTTTGGACAACATCTTAATATTCATAGTATGAATAATTTACCACAATTCAATATTAGGTAATATATCATTATGATTAACAGGTTTACCATGATCATGTAATTCATATTTCTCATCACATCAAATATCTGAGATATCCTTGTGGATCTATGAATGAGAATTCCATCATCTTGAGGTCTATCAGATTTGACCTCATCATGATATTCACTAGTGTATTTTAGAAGATTATGTGTTTTGTAATTGTAATTTAATCTCTTCAAGATCTAAATAAAACTCCCACTTGCTTTTGTAATTAAAGACTATCTATAAATACTTTAGCAATTAGAACAACACTAAATTGTTTTCTTTTGGGATATTACAAATCACATTAACAGTTCGTAAATCTTGTTCGTTAATAACCTACTCCATAAGTAGTTTTAACAAATCAGAACTTCAATATATAAGACTCAATGTGATTCATCACATTCCATACTAAAATGGTGTCTTAATAATCTCCTAGGTTTGAGTTTTATTAAGTATATCCAATCAATACTCAATTTTCTAACCTTGATAACTTTTGAAAGAAAAGAGGATATAGTTATCTTGAATCAAACAATATAACAAATGTTTGATTCTTCTAACTGAACATTTCATATACATACAATATTTCATTAGAATTAATATTGTAAGACAATCTAACAATATCTAAGATAAACTTATTCCTTTTGGTCTACCTATTTACCAACTAAGTCAACTTAATGGTATAATAGAATATTCAAGCCAATTGCATGTTTTATAACAAAAGTATTCTTTGACCATGTCAAAAGACATAACAGTTATAATATCTTACTTTATATTATAACTCTTTAAAAGACTTCATGTTTGTGAGTTTATACAGAAACACATAACCATGTATAATTTAAAGTTATTATGAACACCACGCCATGGTTTCAATTAATTAATTTTCAAGTTAATATGCTACTCTATCTATTTATGTCATTCTAAAAATACATAAATATTTAAGATAGTATTACTTTATTTATTTTTTTCATTCCAAGAAGTGTCCAACTTAAGAAACTGTAAAGCATCCACGCCCGATCTCACAACAAGTGAAGATTTACCTTGAGATTACAATCTAGCCAAGATCTCACTTAACCTAAAATGTAACTTCAAGTGTTTCTATAATTTGAATGACATAAGACATAAAAGTAGTCTATGCTATAATCTTGACACATGTTCTTTAAGCAAGACAATCTTATTAGAACGTTAATCTCTTACCGTACGATCAAGAGAATCCATTAATCATATTTGTATGTGTTGTCCCTTTGCACACAATAAATACTTCTCCCACTTGTGCATAGAACAACATCATATAGAAGATAAACACCATGACATTCGTTTGTTTATGTGAGCAATATGATAGTGTCATAGATATATAAACATTACAAGTAGACTTTTGCTTATTTATGTATTATTACATTTGTCACTTATTGGACTTGGACCAAGAATGGTCATTTTCACACCAAAAGACTTTTGTAGCTATGTGAACAAGCTTATTATACATGGAAAGATGCATTCTAGTATGCTTGTAGGCACTTGTTCTCTAAGAAAAAAGGTTATTCTCTTGAAGGCCTTAGTTGGTATACTAGTAGACCTTAATAATATAACAGCCACCTAGTATTAGTTTATACAATGGACCCCCTTTCAGATAGGCATTCTACTGTTTTGTATTGCATCCAAATTACAGCTTTATCTACAATGTATACAAATCCTTTGTTCGCTCTTACCGATATTTGTTTATCACATACTCTTGACTATGGTTTCCTTTAATTCTTACTCACCATTACAAATATGCAGCTTCTGTTAGTTATGTATGAATATCTTCCAGTGGTTTCTTTTTCACTTTATAAAATGGTTCTGTAATTACACATATATAAACAGACTTGTTGTAGTAAATGAGGTATTTTTTCACTTTAATTAGCTCATCTTCTAATATTTGTTGTAGTAAATGGGGTGTTTGGTGAGATTTTTTCTGTCACAAACTGGGCATTTGAACCTCCTCTTTATTGTTTAGAAAATGTCTTCCAGGACCTAGTTTTGCTGTAATAAATGGGGTGTTTAGTACGAATTTTTTTCCGTCACAAGTTGGGCATTTGAACCTGTTATTTTCTGTCCAAAATATGTGATTCAGGACCTAGTATTGTTGCATAACTAGTATGTTTCTTGCTCTATTTGCTGTAATAAAGTGGGTGTTCGGTAAGACTTACTTGCTGTCACAAATTGGGCATTTGAACCTGTTATTTGCTTTCCAAATGAGTGTTTATGCTTGTGCTTATGTCGTAATACATTCATCATTACTCAAGTTGCAATTGTTGCATCTTTTGTTAATGTTAGGTTAATATGGACGAGCTTATGGATGAGCATATGGATGAGCATGATATCGCTGGGCAACATATGGTTGAGCGTGATACGAATGAGCAAGATATGAATGAGCAACCCGAACCACAACCTCAAAGGAGAAAGAGAGGAATCTACACCTTAAATAAGAAGAAAAGGAAACAATTAAATGGTGTTACTTTCGATGAGCATGGCTTTGCTATTGGAGATGACCAGTCTCCTTTTGGGCTTTACATAGGAGCTGTAACTAGGGCGAAGATCTCTATCCTCATAGATGATTGGAGGAAAGTAAAAAAAAAAGTGATAAAAATCAGTTATGGTTGGAAATCAAGGTATATTATCTTAACACCATTAGTTAGAATGTCACTTAATTACTATGTTCATTAACATCTTATAAGCTTCATTTTTTACATTAAACAGGAGTATTGTAGGCTTAAGAATGATGTCTTCAAATCATAAGTGCTCAAACAGTGCAACCATTCTTGGAAAAGTTTCAAAAAGGATCTTCGTACAGATCAGGGGTGGAGCTAGTAAGGTGACAAGTGGGTGCTGAGCCACCCCTAATTAACCACTTTATTCATTCGTTATTTAGATTACAAGCCACTTTTCTACTAGTTTTTAACATTCAACCCCCTTTATTCTATAAAGGTGTCTACAAAATTCATAAACTAATAAAAGACAACACCATAGATTAATTTTTGAAGTGATATTTATCACTATGATTTTTTGCGTTAAGCACGTCCGGCCCCCCTTAACCAAAAATCGTGGCTCCGCCCTTGTACAGAGTATAAGTATCAGAAAAGAAGTCCTTGTGATAAGTGGACGTTTATTGAACCCGGGATGTGGAAAGTGTTTGTGAAGATGGAAAGTACCCCTGAAAAAATGGTATGTCCTACTTTATAATGTATTTTTATATATTGTATAATGCTGCAATGTTTCTAATTCTCTATTATTCATACGTGAAGGCGAAACGCGAAAAAGGGAAGGAATGGGCCAAACTCAAGAAAAATCCTCCACGGCTGGGCCCAAAAGGATATCGTGGAAACATAGATAAATGGGAAAAAGAAAGAGCTTCTGAAGATCTTGGCACAGATGTCCATAAGATACCCGACCTTCGTGGGAGACATTATTGTTTGGCAAAGAGAGTACACGGCAAAGTAAAAGGATTGATGTTAGCGCCTGAAATGCAAGTTATTGTAGACCAATTGGTAAGACATTGCTAGCTTCAAATTTTATTCTTAATAGTTATTACGTGTTAATTGTTTCTGAGTATTGTATTACTTGCATAAAATTACAGATTGAGGCAGACACACAATTATTAAACAGTTCAGAAGTTGAAGATGGTGTAGATCCATTGATTATGGTGGTAGGACCGGAGCACGGTGGTCGTACTAGGGGGTAGGACATCTTGTGGGATTTAAAAAAGGTATTGAGGGATATGTTGCAAAGAAGAGAAGGTATCATGAAAGACAAGACGCAACAACGATTGTCAATGAAAAATAAAGGAAGCACGTGCAGAAATGAAAGCTGAAATTGATAAGGATCTTACAAGAACAATAAACGAGATGAAGTCCAAGAAAGAGAATGAAAACCCCGAGAGCCCGCTAATGAGGAAAAGTAGTTGTGACTCGGCGTCAAATTTTGATGTACTCGACAATATACAGGTACATGTATTTACTTTACTCACTACTCTAAACAAGAGTTTTTTTAATAAATCATGGCACTTTCAAAACTTAATTAGCAAAATGAGTAGTTTTAAAAATACTTCATTTATAATAGTATTTATTTTTTCTAGCTGTACAGAATGGCAAAATTTTATGGCCATATGGCTTTGGTTCAGTGGCTTTGCAGTTATATGGGTGTTTGGGATAGTGGGTCTGCAGTTATATGGGTGTTTTGGATGTGAGGTCCGCGATTCTGGTGGGGTGTTCTCGGGTTGGGTTATTAGGTCTTGTCGGGTCGGGGTGAGTCGGGTTTTGATGTCGAGTCGGGTGGTTCGGATTATTTTGTCGCTAGGTCGTCGCTAACTGCAGTTTTTTGTGAACCATTGTGACTATTATGAATAGAAGTGTCTCTAAGGCCATTTGAAGGGGTATTGTGACTGTTTTGAAGGATCACCATGTGCCTATATAAAGAGGACAAATTTGGCACTTTGGAATCATCAAAAACACAAAAACCTTATCCATCTTCATCATGAAAACATATGAGATTCGCTAGATTCAAGTTTCATACTTGATTTGATTGTTGTATCCTCTAAACAATTCATACTAGATAGGAAAAATTTCTGTTTAATGAGACCTCAATCTGTTATTGTAATCTTATGATTTTGTACAAAATAATTTGTATTACATTTATAAACAATTTGCATCCATACGCCCCTGTACAAATCATAGTGGCCATAATAATAATATAAAGCGCGCATAATATCACAAAAAGGGACGGGACGGAACATCACTCCACCGCCCTAGAGTCATGCCATTGGTGCATTAATGACACGGCCATGTTACCTTCATGGCTAGGAAAATGGCTCTGGTATTAAACTGAAAGGTCAAATGAAAGTCATAATATAAAAGGTTCATATTAAAGGTTCACAAATCTAAAGGGTGCATAACAAAGGTCATATAAGGAAGCCCTAATACTAAGGCTCAGAGCAAAGGCATTATAATCAAAGCTAATATCAAAAGATGTGTAAGAACCATGAGAAACCTTAAGAGATAAGGTCAGAATATTTGTACCTTATTCAACAGCAAAGAAAACACAAGCAGATGAAATCAAAAGACACGAAAGATCACTCCTTCCTCGAAGGATCTACAGAAGTGAAAGGATATACATTTATTAGATGTAGTTAAAGTGTATTATTCCCAATTAAGTCTTTTAGGGTTTATGAGAATCTTTCCATTTTTAGTAAATTTCCACTTTAAGTAACTTTTCTTATTTAGTAACTTTCCACTTTAAGTAACTTAACCATTTTAAGTAACTTTCTCATTTTAGGTAGTTTTCTATTTTAAGCAGGTTTCCCGATTTAGTAAGTTTCCATAATAAGTACTTTCCAAAAATAGCAGTTTTCCATAATTAGCAGGTTTAGTCATTTATGATGTAATTAATGTCAAATTAGGTTAAAATGATGAATATGATTATTATTATAGTTTAGGGTTCATTTATGACAAGTTATAATAGTTGAGGGTCAAAACTGTCATTATTACAAAGTATAGGGTTAAAAGTGTAAATATCATAAGTTTCCTTAGTTTACGAATTTATCTCCTTATCTTATTATTTTAACGCCTAGGGTCCTTCATGTTTTATTATTTACAAAATCAACACCGAAACCTTTGAAACTCTAACTTAGGTCGACACCCATTTTAATTTTAAGCAAATCGAAACCAACCCTAAACAAAGATTATAACGACCCTTTTATGGTGTGACCTAATTCGTGACATGCCCCAATCCTATTCAATTCCATACGACACAAACAAAAGCAATTCGAGACATATTATGATTTATTTGCGCTGCCTTTTCCAAGCCAAGATATATACGCATGTTATTATTTTATTTTAGCTCGATATCATTTAGATGAAGCATGTATATGGGTCGAATATATGTATGTCTAATGGATTCAAAACATGCTATAAATGGCTAGACATATAGGACTTCTCATTCGTTATTTTATGTAGCTTAGGTATGATTTTATGTGACGATTAACGTATCATTTTATGTGAGGTTCAATTCGTTTACATGCATTTGAAATGGAGAATTATAACACACCACTAACAAAACCATAAGAGAGAAATTGAACAAGGTTAAATACGATACCCTTGTAGCATGAACGTGTGGAGAAACAAGAAACAAGACAAGATCGAAACCAAACACTCACACCCTTGGAACCCAAAACCCACGACCAACAGCCACTCCTTCGAATCAGCAACCCAAGATCACACACCACCTTCTACAACCTCCTTTGTACCAGCCTTGTAGTCGAATGAAAGAGAGAAAAGAAAACCTTGCCGTCTGATAAGGATTTAAAACGTACACTTTTAAAGGTCATTTATGCCCTTAATCGCCCACTTTTATATCCGTTACTGCTTAATTTCGTTCCTGATACGCGTACAACGCGCGTTCGGGGTCAAAGGAAACTTCCTTTTCTTCGAGCAAGTTTTTCAACCACCTAGGCAGTGAACCTAATCGTTATAGTGTAGTATTAGGGTAAGCCTCGAGATTGATATCATTCTCTAGGGGAATAGGAATGCTAGTGAGAAGTTACTACGTTAAGGTTGGGGTTGAGGAAGATTATTTTTTATCTTTTTATATTTTTTTAGAAAAATGAACGGTACGATCTCGGGGTATTGGATTTAGGGGGTGATACTTCTACCAATTAGTCTACTATCTATTTATCTAATTAACTAAGCTAAGGGGTAGTCTATGTCTAATTGATGTGTACTCGTATGATGATTAAAAATGTGTCTACCTAGATACTATTACTCCCTAGTTATCTTTTATTGATGGTTGAATTGTCACGTCCTTATTCTTAACGCTTGTGTCTTCTAAGGTCGTAGGGTATGCTTTTCTCCCTAACTCTTTGAGAATACCTTAAGGTTATTGCCTACAAAATCTCTAGGTTTCATAAACTAACTCTAAGGTTATCTTTGGATTTTAGCCTACAATAACTCTAAGGCGATTATAAGCGAATGTTCACAAAGATTACTCAAGCATTAAAACACAACGATGGCCTATTGCAATCCTAAGCCAATTACAATTAAGATAAGAGATAACCAATCAATAATTAATAACTAGGTTTCATAGATCTAAGCAAACACACAAGTAAATTAATGGGACATGGTAAACATGCAAGCATCTTGTTGGGATCTGAGAATGTTGAAATCTTGAAGAGTTAAAGTCTTTGGAGATTAACAAAGTCTTTGAGAAAGATAAAATCTTGCCAAGAAGTCAATCTTGCTAAGTTAAAGTCAAATCTTACCGAGATCATCTTAGTACTGCAAAGGTTATAAGTCGGTCGTATTAGATTAAAGATAGAAAGTTACGTTTATCTAGAACTTTCTAAGTATTGTTTACTTGATGTACAAGGATAAGAATTGTAAATCGTTTAGGGTTATCCTTGAGCCTATAAAAGGACCCCTAGATTGATATTAGACATACGTGATATTATTAGAGTTTTAGAGAAGTTCGATATTATTAGAGTTGTTAAAGAGTCTGCATAATAAGCAGAGTTAGAGTTAGAGTTATTAATAAAATCGTTTAAAGTTCAAGTTATTCTTCTTAGCTTTGTTAAGTAAATTCCGCATACTTAATAGAGTTTGCTCAGTGTTTCATTGTTAATAACTTAGGATTTATCCGAGGTTGTTAAACCTTAACAAGCTATTTAAGTTAGTTTGGTTAGAGTACATCGATCCAACAAGTGGTATCGAGCTTGTGTGGAAACTCGACTAAGAAGAAACCCTAAAACCTAAAGATATCGGTGATTACATTCCACCACCTTCCATCGCCTCAATGAGGATTCCTATCATCAAGAAAGCGAATATGACCTATGGTGTATGAAAATGAGGCAATACATTGCCATTCTGAGACCATGCTCTATGGAATGTAATTGTCAATGGTAATGAAGAAGTTCGAAACTATTGATGTTCTGGACAACCCAAGCACCTAAAGCGGTCTTACAATGACAACATTAAGGAATCAGAGAAGGCACTCAACATTCTCTTGTCGCCATTCGAGATGGTCATCTTCTCAAGTTCCATGATGCTAAAGATGCTAAGCGACTCGGGTCGCTCTCAAGACAAGATTTGGAGGAATGAAGCTTCTAAGAAGATGCTGTAATCTGTTGAAGCAACAGTTTGAAACTTTCTTTGTTGGTGAAAGAGAGTCTTGATCTTGCATATGATAGATTTCAAAATCTTCTAAACATGTTGGAATTATACAAAGCACAAGTTTCGAGTTGAAGATGCTAATCTCAGTTCTTAAAGTGCCATCATCATGGCATGTGATAGCTACAATGATCGAGGAGGACAACCGGGTTTGGATGTTATGGACTTTGATGATCTCTACAATCATCTAAAGGTATATGAGCATGAGAAGAATGGTCAAACCGTTCCAAATCTCACATTATTGCTTTTCTATCATCTGAAAAGAGGCGTTACTTCCACCAAAAGTACCGCTTCTCTACTCAAAATCTTGTTGCTCAATCTACTGCTTACCCCCCACCCATGCTCAACAAGCCCCACCAACTACTACCATACACTCGGATGAAGTTGTGTGCTCTTTCTTTGCACAACAAGCTTCTTTACCCGTAATTTATGAAGAAGATCTCTCCCAGTTGAAGAGGATGCTTTAGAAGAAATTGATGTCGGTGGCAAGTTGCTTTGATCCTTGCAAGGATCAAGAAGTACATGAAGAAAACAGGAAGAGCATTGACTTCAAACCAAAGCAGGAATCACTTTTGACAAATCCAAAATTGAATGTTTCAATTGTCAAAAATGGACACTTTGCAGTGGAGTGCGGGTTTGCTAAGTATCAAGCAAACAAGATGGTGAGAAACCAAAGATGGAGCTAAAAGAAATCCTATTCTTTGAAACAAAGGCTTTGGTTGCTCAAGAGAATTTATCGAGGTTGTTGGAGTGAAGAGTTTGATGATGAACCGATGACCTCTATGTGTAACGATGGAAGAAGCGAGTTGTAGATTCGATAGAAGAATTGAATGGAGCACCGCCTTTGATGATGAAGGCGATCATCTTGCTGGAATCACGGAGATGGTTTTGGAGGATTTGATTGGAGCTTGGAGAGTGAAGATGATCCTGCTCGCTTGCAATGGTGGCTACTTCATCAAATTCACCCCTATCTACGAGGTATGCTCGAATTGTCATGATTTTTATCAAAATTACTTGGCGATTATGTGATTGAAAGAGATAATTGTGTTAGGGCTAGGTCGAGGTAGCGGTTATCAAATTACTTTAGAGTCTATGGAAGCCAAAATTATAACACATGAAAATAATGAAATGGCTTGGGCGGAAAAGTATGAACAACAGGATTATCGATTAAAACTAAGTGAATGGAAACTAAATTGTAAAATTCTTTGAAATAGAGAAATTAACTAAGGAAAGAGATGATTTGTTAGCAAAGTTTGATGCCTGGAAAGAATACAGTGCATTACATGTTACTTATGTTCAAAATAGAAGAGCTTATATTAGAAGCGGCTTAGGTTTTGGTATGGACTTTGATAACATAGAAGAGAATCAATCGGTGATGACCTAGAGGATACAACCACTAGTGATGATGAACTCATTAATTATGTAGACACATCTAGTAATGAGGATTCAACTTGTGAACCGCCTCAAAATATAAAAAGATAAGGGTTATCATCTTGTCCCACATCCCACTGGTAGTCATCAACCCATAAGACACGATGTTTCTCATTTTGGAGTAGACGACTTAGAGTTTAGAAAGAAACTTAAAGGTCGATCTAGATGCGAAACCCCAAAAGCTGTTGAAAACAATGTTCAAAGTCAGCGGTACCTTGACTCAAAGTCTCGCTCCACAAGCGATACCTTCAGAAAACCTTTTCAAAAGCGATCTTGCTAAACCTTTTGGGATAACTCTGGTCAAAAGCAGGTTCAATCATTCACCTAGAAGGCAAAATAGTTTTGGTCATAGACATAGAAGAAGTCACTTTGGGAGTATGGGTCCAAAAGCGTGTTTTGTGTGCTTTAGTCCTAATCATTTAATCAAGGATTGTGAACATCACTCGAATACCTTAGAAAATTTCCAAAGAACAGTCTCGCCAACCAAGTAACCTAGAGAGCAAACCATGCGAATAATTCAAATAGGGTTAATCACGGCAATTTCTCACGGACCATAGGTACCCTTTGAGAAAACCTTTTCTAAATCACAGTTTCTTCACAAGCGGTACCTTCCCACAGTCTTGCTCAATTCAAACAAAGATCTCGCTCACATCGCATGGAGCAGGAACCACAGGAGATCTTATTATTATCAACCTAGAAGGTTTATAATTCACATAGGAATCTAGATCACAAGAACCAAATGTTAAAACCGAATGGGTTAAGAGAGAAACTACTGAGAGGGCCACACAGTACTTTCAACAAAAAGTGAATCGAGATGTTTTATAATACAAGAAAAAGAGAATGAATTTGCAAAGAGAGTTACATTGAAAATCGAGAAAGTTTTGACAATCCACATGCTAAAAATCAAAAGATAATTACGGATCATGTTTTAAAAAAGTGGAATTACATACTCAAAGAATTTGAGTTTGTAACTCCACGAGGAACACAAGTCGAGAATGGCTTGGGTTCCTAAAATAAACTAACTCTCTAAATCTTTGTGCGGGGAAACCCGGAAGAGGAGCTTAAAGATCATCTTATTGTGGATAGTGGTTGCTCTGGAAGCATGGCGAGAGACAAGGAGATTCTCAGCCGATTTTTGATCTATTAGTGGAGGATGAGTTGCATTTGGGAATGATCCCAATGGAGGAAGAATTGCTGGAAAAGGAACCATCAAAGCGGTATAGATTTTGAGAATGTTAGATATGTGAAGGAGCTCAAGTTCAACTTATTGTCGGTCTCTCGAATCGTGATAAAAGCATCTCGTGTTATTCACCACGGAATGTCTCATCCTTTCCCCGAGTTCAAGTCCATTGATGATGGCTTGGTAGTTCTTAGAGTACCAAGAACCAATGATGTGTATAGTCTAGATATGAAAAGTCTTCATTTTATGGGAGAGCCACATGTTTGGTGGCAAAGCAACATCTGAAGAAGCACATCGGTGGCATAGAAGATTAGGCCATGTGAATTTCAAGAATATCAACAAAGCGGTCAAAGGGAATTTAGTTAGAGGTTTATCTTCAAAGACTTACAAGAATGATCACTCTGTTTGGCATGTAAGAAGGGTAAACAACATAAAGCTTCTGCAAGAAGCTTGAGGAAAGGATTGTTGAGAACCATTGGGTGTACATATGGATCTATTTGGTCTGTGTCTGTTACAAGTTTGAACAAGAAAATCTTGCTTAGTTGTCACGAGATGATTGCGAGAGATTCAGTTGGGTATTTTTCTTGGGATTTAAAGATGATACTTTTGATGCTATTGAGACTCTCATAATAGCACTTGAAAACCAATTGAGACTCAAGGTTAGAGGTATTAGATGTGACAATGGAACCGAATTCAAGAACAAGCTTATGGATGAATTTTGTGCAAACAAAGGAATCAAGAGGAGTTCGATATTGCGAACACCACGGAAGAATGGTTTTGCGAGAGAGAAAGAATAGGACTTTGATTGAAGCGGCGTAACCATGCTAGCGATTCACAACTACCTATTCAATTTTAGGTTGAAGGCGTAGAAATCTTGCTTGCTATGTATATGAGTATCGATTACTAAGCCGCATATGAAGACACCTTATGAGTTCTTGATGGGCAACAAACCCAACATTCGATTTATGAAGCCTTTTGGATGCTCTCTTACTATTTTGAATACAATTGATAATGCAGGTAAGTTTGATGGCAAGTCGGAAGAAGGTTATTCTTGGGATATTGTACCAACAAGTAAGGGCTTTAGAGTGTACAACAAAGTCACTAAGAAGGTTCAAGATTGTCTTCATATTGAGTTTTAGAAGATCAAGACAATCGGAAGGTAAAGGTCACGATTGGATGTTTGATCTTGAAGGTTTAACTCCTTCTATGAATTATGTACAGTAAGAGAAGAAAATCACTGTACACAATGAAGAAGATTTACGATATGTTGTTCATGGAGTTCATATTAGTCACGATCGTCGTTCATTATGAAGAACCTAAACCTCTTTGAGAGAGAAAAGTCTTGATGAGCCAAAATCCTCATTGTCTGCGAGGATCAATCTATTCAAGAAGAACTTAATCGAGATGCTTCTTCAAGATGTTTTAGCACATTCTTATCTTGATGATCAAAGAAAAGCTTATGAAGAAGCAAGAAGAAGAAGACTGCAGAGTACTCTTACGACTTTGGATAGTACTTTTGACCAAAATCTTCTTGCACCGATTACCGGTACTTTGGATGATTTGGATGATCCTACCATGCACGGATTAGAAGATATTGATGATGAGTTTGAAGTTGAAGATGTTGATTTCACTAATTTGGATGATACCTATGGAGTTCCCAGTCTCCAAATTTAAAAATTCATAAGAATCATCCTCTTGATCAAATCATTGGTCCTTCACTACGGGTGATGACAAGACACAAAGCTAAGAGTTTTACTAAACCTCATAATGCTTTACTTAGCTTTGTCTATAAAGCGAACAGTGAATTATAAGGACCATCAAACATGCCTGTTTACTTGCTTTATCTCTCAAGAGGAACCAAGAATATTGCTCAAGCATTGACTAAAGAAAGTTGGGTTGAAGCTATGCAAGAAGAACTGCTACAATTCAAACTTCAAGAATTTGGGTATTATATCTTCCTAATGGTAAGAAGGTCATTGGTACAAGATGTGTGTTCAAAGTCAAGAGAGATGAAAGAGGGAATGTTATTAAAAACAAAGCAAGGTTAGTTGCACAAGGCTACAGACAAGAAGAAGGAGTTGATTATGATGAAGTGTTTGCTCCTGTAGCAAGGATATAAGCAATTCGAATCTTTCTTGCTTTTGCTTCTTATATGGGATTTCAGGTTTATCAAATGGATGTCAAGAGTGCCTTTTATATGGCAAGATTACGGAGGAAGTATATGTCAAACAACCTCCGGTTTTGAGGATCCTAAACATCCAAACAAAGTATACAAAGTTGTCAAAGCTCTTTATGGCCTTCATCGTGCACCTAGAGCTTGGTATGAAAGGCTCTCTACCTTTTATTGCAACATGGTTATAGCGAGAGCTATTGATAAGACTTTGTTTATCAAGAGACAAGAAGGATATCATGTTAGTACAAGTTTATGTTGATAATATCATATTTGGAGCTACTAAAGGTCCATGGTCAAGGATTTTGAGCGGTGATGCGTAAAGAATTTCAAATGAGTTCAATGGGTGAGTTAACTTTCTTTTGGGACTTCAAGTTAAGCTATCAAAGGAAGGAATTTTCATAAGTCAAGACAAGTATGTATCGACATACTTAAGAAGTTCAATTTTGATGACATGAAGCTGTTACTACACCTATTAAATCTATCAACTCATTGGGCAAGGATGAAGATGGACAACCAGTTGAAGTCAAGTTATGAGATCAATGATTGGTCGTCTTATGTATCTTCTTGCATCAAGACACGATATTATGTTTCTTTGTGTGTCTATGTGCAAGATATCAAGTCTACCAAAGGTTTCTCACATGAATGTAGTAAAGAGAATTTTTAGTTATTTGAAACAACAACCTAAGTTGGGGTTGTGGTATCCAAAGGATTCACCTTTTACTTGGAAGCTTTTTCGAGATAGTGATTATGCGGTGATAACTATGATGTAAGATCAACTACGGTGGATGCCAATATCTTGGAAGAAGATTAGTCTCATGGCAATGCAAGAAAGCAGATAATTACTGAGAACATCATCAACTCAGCGAGAATATGTGGGCTGCGCAAAGCTGTTGTGGTCAAGTGTTGTGGATGCAAAATCAACTCTTGGATTATGGTTTCAATTTCAAGAATACTCCTATCAATATTGATAATGAGAGTACAATTTGCATTGTGAAGAATCCAGTTTATCATTCCAAGACAAAGCATATTCGATTAGGCATCACTTTATCGAGATTGTTATGAGCATAGGCTCATTAATGTTGTCAAGGTGCATACATATGATATCAGAGTGATCTACTCACCAAAGGCTTTGATGTTTCAAGATTCAATCACTTGGTGGTGAGTATTGGCATGATCAATCATTGAGCTACATTTAAGGGAGGACTATTTAGTGTAAGTATAGTCCTATGCATTGTTTAAGGGAGGATGTTTCATTTTATAAGTGTTTGGTATTGTAAGGAAGAGAATGGAAAAATCGATTATTAATTTTTGAAAGTACCGCTTGGAAAGTCTTGCAAAGGAAAGTACTTGCACAAGTGGAAAGTCTTGTTTGTCTTATCAAAGTACTCTTCCAATGGTCATATTGAGGAAAACTACCCTAACGGTAACTTAGTTATTACGGTCGTGATTTTCAAATCTCTCCTATAAATAACTACTCTCAATTTCCTCTCATATTGATATCTCCTAATCTTTCCATATTTCTCTCACTTTCACCTATATTATTTGTTCTATTTCTTTCGTGATCATATAATCATCAATGGCGGTCGTATCTTGTTTCCAAACACAACATGGTGGCGAATTTAGACAAGATGAAGCCGAATGTCATCTTTCATGATATTATCGATTTTCTTACTAGATCACCTATTAGTTATGCGCTTTTAGTAGAACCCGATGTTATTGAGCCCTGGATTCAACAATTTTGGGAAACCGCTAGGGTTCATATGGAGAATGATGAAGAATATATTCATGCTATGGTTCTTTGGGAAAATGTTAAGCTTATCAAGCCTCTATTCGTGAAGACTTATTGTTTGAAGATCTTGATGGGGCATTCGCTTTGATAAGCAACTAATTTGGGATACTTTTGGGCACATTGGTTATGAAGGGTCCTTGGCGAACAAACATTCAGAAACCCTTATTTTGTCCTCACCGAAGTTTTTGGTGCATGTGTTGCTTCATTGTATTAGTGCTAAAAGTACATCATGGGAGCAATTTGGATCTAACATAGCATCCGCTATAGTAGGATTGGCTCGATTATGTTTTCAATTTTCAAGGCTAATTCGGATGGAATGGTTTCACACATCACTCATGGTTCCAAATGGTTGATGTATCCAAGGTTTGTTCAAGTATTCCTCAATAAAAACTTTCGGATGTACCTAAACCTACAAGTCTTTTACTGTTGTGGTACAACAAGCCAAGATTTTCACTTTCATGGCTAGGAAGAGTGATTTATTCCTTTGGAAGGACACTCACTTAACTACTTCTATGATGGAAGTTGTTCAAATTGTCGAGCGATCTTGATGAAGATAGAGAGGTGCATCGCTCAAGGTACCGCTACATCTCAAGGTACTACTTGACAGATCGCTTCTCGAGTGTTGCATCTCGAAGGTATTGCATCACATGGTACCGCTTTGCAAAGTCTTGAAGTTCGTCGATGTTGCGGTTCACCTTCTCCATCTCCTCAACAACTCATTTCGATTCACAACCGGAGGAACATTCACCAATTCAAGGAGATGATACACATACTATACCTCGTGAAGGTTTGACATTGGATAATTATGTCGACACGGAGTTGGTCAAATTGAAGAAAACAACTGATGCTCAAGCTAAACAAATTAAGAAGTTGAAGCTCAAGTTTCGAAGACTCAAGAATTTTGTCTGGCCATTGGTTCAACATCATCGTCTTTGGGTCAAATCTAAAAAGAAGGAGCAAAGGCAGTTTAAGAAGACAAAACGCCAAAGGTTCAAAACAATCTTCATTCCAATTGGGGAGGAATTTAGAAGAAAAGAATTTGAAAGAAGATGTTCATAAGGAGAATGAACTCAAGATCTTGAAGAACATGAAAGAGCGAAGTTCAAGGTATAAATATTCGACTGAAGAAACGAAGAACGGGTTATTCAAAGTCTTGAGGAACAAGTTATTGATGTTCAAGTTCAAATCTTGATGATCAAGGTACTACTTGATCAAATCTTTTTCTTGGAACTTCTACAGACAAGAATTGATTACACCAAGGGTGTTAGACTTTGAAGAAGAAGTCGGTCCTTCAACTATTCCACATGAAGAAGAAGCGGTCCTTCAGAAGTTATACCGAAAGGAAGCTGACATTCTCAAGCCTATACATACTGCAAGTGATGATAAACCATTGCTGTAATTTTTCAAGGTTTATCACAGCCAAGAGGTGTTAGTATTCCAGGAGTGCAAGAAGAGGAACAACCAAGAGTTTCTCAACCTGTTATTGATCCAAAAGATAAAGGAAAGGGCAAGTTGATAGAGACAAAGAAGAAAAAGAAACATACTTTAGCTCAGATAAGAGCTGCTCAAGTTGCTATGAATGAGGAAGCAGCTAGAAAGTTTCAAGAGGAATTAAATGCTAAAGATAGAAGTTAAGGAAATTGAATAAGCTCGAGAATAGAGAAGCGACTAAGAAATTGCATGAGGATTTGAATCTGTCAAGTCGATGAATCATTAGAGTTACCTATTCTGTTTCTTTTATGCCAAGAAGAACAAATCGAGCTAAAGATGTAAATGCAATGATGGTTTATTTAAAAAGTCAAGGGTATAAAGGATTGCGAGGTTTAATTATTTGGAGATGAAAGAATTGTATGATCTTTGTTAGGGAAGCTTATAAGAAAAGTGTTGAAAGCATCAAAGATTATAAAGATGATGCTTGGAAAGAAAAAGATAGAAAAGAAAAAGAAAAAGCGAAGTTGAAGAAATACGGTCATCAAAGAAAGAGAAAATTGAGTTACGATCTGATACTAATGATGAACTAAAGAATTACTTAAGAATAGTGGATTTTGAGTATTCTACGATGATGATCGAGATGAAAATGAACGGATCTCAAATTATTGCTTTTGAAGTTTTAGAATCCAAAGATGGAAGTTATCGATGTTTCATAGAGTGATGAAAGTTTGAGTGTTCAATAGGCTATGGGATTTATTGCACATCATAGATAGAGTGGATTTATTTTATTTATATCATGTGGTGTGAGATTACTTTGAACAAAATCCATCGAAGGAGTTGGTTTAGTATTGCTTGGAGATCTCACAACTGTATGGGAATCAAGAACAAAACACTCTTGAAATTTGGAAGAATCAAGAGAATTGGGAGATTGTTAGGCGGAGATTCTTTGAAGAATCGGAGTACATTTTCTAGAGCTAGAAGATGGAATTATGATTCATATGTTAGTTAATAGAAGATATCCTCTTACACCGTAACTTATGAGGAGGATCTTTGGAGCATGGAATGGAAGTAAAAGAAGATAATGAAATAGCATGTCCGGTTATCAAGTCATTTATCGGATGGACTACAATTCTCGATGATGATGAATAAGCGGTATGAATCTTATTTGATTAAATTTTGATATATCGTTACTTTATTCAAAATATCGTTGATCAAACAAGATTTCATCAAAGTCTTGCTTGCGCTTTTAAACCGATTCTTGATTTAAAAAAAAAACTTTTGTTAAGTAATAAATGTTTTGAAACAAAGGTTAAAAGAAATAAATGGTTTTGAGATGGTAATACCAATAGGTTATCAATCCACCATGGTTATAAAAGGATTGGCTAATTCATGAGCAAACGGCTCGTAAAGATATTTCAAATCCGCTTTTAGTTGACAACTTGCTAATAAGTTGGATGGTAATCAACTCACCATATCGATAATGTGAAGAGTTGGCTAGCCCATAAGAAAATGGCTTGTGGTAAAGGTGGAAAAACCATTATATGGTAATTAGTTCACCATGATGAAAGAACTAACTAGTCCAAAAGGGCGACTTTTGGTAAAGACAACTCAAATATGTTGATAGTCGATGATTTGCTAAAATCATATGGTTATCGATGTACCATGATCTTATACATCAAAACATTTGGCTACTCGAGTTAATGACTTTGGTAAAGAGAACTCAAATCCATTAAATTTTAATAATTCACCTCTCACGGAGTTTACACACCGAAGTGATGAGAATAGATGAAACTTAATCGAATTAAATGTACAAATTGTCTTATGTTGCTGAAAAGATGGAGCTTGTTGAATGTTGCAGAAAAGAAATAATATTGCTGTTTGATGTGGAAAAGAATTATATAAATAAAGACTACTTTGATGATGATATAAGCAGAGAATCTACAAAGATAATATCTGAAGATAAAGTCACAAAATCCTCTGTGAAGATAAAAATGTTAAAGCTAAATCTACAAAGGAACTTGAAATCAAACAAGTAGAATTCAAGTTAAGGGAGGATTGTTGGGATACTGAGAATGTTGAAATCTTGAAGAGTTAAAGTCCGGAGATTAACAAAGCATCTATGAGAAAGATAAAAATCTTGCAAGAAGTCAAAATCTTGTTAAGTTAAAGTCAAAATCATGCGATCATCTTAGTCTTGCAAATGTTATAAGTCGGTTGTATTAGATTAAAGATAGAAAGTTATGTTTATCTAGAACTTTCTAAGTATTGTTTACTTGACGTACAAGGATAAGAATTGTAAATCGTTTAGGTTATCCTTGAGCCTATAAAGGACCCTAGATTGATATTAGACATCGTGATATTATTAGAGTTTTAGAAGTTCGATATTATTAGAGTTGTTAAAGAGTCTGCATAATAAGCAGAGTTAGAGTTAGAGTTATTAATAAAATCGTTTAAAGTTCAAGTTATTCTTCTTAGATTTGTTAAGTAAATTCCGCATCCTTAATAGAGTTTGCTCAGTGTTTCATTGTTAATAACTTAGGATTTATCCGAGGTTGTTAAACCTTAACAAGCTATTTAAGTTAGTTTGGTTAGAGTACATCGATCCAACACATACGTACATACAATCGAAGACATAATGAAATTAATGAAGTAGATTACTTATCTTGATGTAAAATAGGGTATGAGAACCCTAAGATACTGCCCAAGACAAACCAAAATTGTTTTAGGTTTTTACTCCATAATTCTATCTCTCTAAAAGTCTGAAAATTCGAATTATATATATATAGAGTTATAGATGCGACGACGTCCTCTTTAAGCTGACGCCGTCGGATCGCCGCCACTAGGGTTTCATCTTGATGAAGTCAACTTTGTGACGGCGTCACGTTGTGGTTGTGACGCCGTCGCTTCAACTTATGACGCCTGCCTAAACCGGATCTAGGTCGTCGAGTTGTGACGCCTCACTCTTCAAAGCCCGATCGTCGGTACAAAATAGCAATTTCACTCTGAGCCATCGCAATTAGAGGGATGGCGTCGCCTTTATCCGTGATGCCATCGGGTGCACTTCTAGCGACTTGAGTGTTTTGATGTTGACTTTAGCCATTTTCTTCACATATTCACGCCTTTTCGTCAAATAAGCATCATTCCAAAGATTTTGCCTTCAAGAGACCTAAAAGTGAAAAGAAACAAAATTAGCGAAGCGGATATAAAAGTGGTCGATTAAGGGCTTAAATGACCCCTCAAAAGTGTATCTTTTAAATCCTTATCAAATATCCCTACACTTGGTATTTGCTTGTCCTCAAGCAAATGTGCTTTTGGTCAATTAATTTATAAGTTAGGGGTCATGAAGAATTAGTTTAGAATAATTCACAACAAGTATAAGCCCTGCAAAAGTCATAATAAGCACGAAAATTACATACTAAAGTGGTGTTTGGATACTCTCATCTCTCAGGTGTATATGAAATATATCAAATTGGAAATGGAAGATAAACACTCATTAACCGATCCTAGTACATAGATTACCATAGGCTTGAGACTAGATCAAACCTCCATCACTTTGGTGTAAGCACCTAGGAAAAACTATCTAAGAGGTCTTTTAAAGGGTTGTAACGTTAGGCTTACGGTAGGAAAACAAAGGGTTTGGTTGGATAGGCGATTTAGTGGTAGCAAGTCAAAAATCTTTATGTTACAAGCATGAGAAGAATGGCGTTGCTAAGCCAAGACTCGACACTCTAAACTCTAGATAACTATGAAACAAACAAACATAAATATAAAGATAGATGTAGGATGGTAGCCTGTATGTTTTTTCATTTTTATTTATTTATTTATTTATTTTTTTTCAACACTCTTTTTTTTTCAATTTTTTTCCCATACACTTTTACTCTACTATCATCTACGATAACATCAAAATATAAGAGATTTATAGACACATCCCTACACTTGAGTTTTTATTACTCTAACACTAATTTGACCCGAATTGAAAAGATCAAAACACTTGGAGTACATTATTACGTAAATAAAGGGAATTTGAATTTAACGTTATTTACCGTCAATCCATAAAATTTAACTTTTCCCATAAGTCCCAATCGTCCCAAAATTGTGTACAAAGGATATGACTCGACTTAGAAACTTATGCAAGTAACTAGATAATTGAACTAAGGGTTTAGTATGATAACATGTTAGGAATTATTGTAATAGTATAGAGTGGTTTTTGCTGTTAGTATTTTTGTTTAGCGATAGTGCGATTCTTTGCGGATAGTGCGGTTCTGCGATAATAGTATTTCTACGGATACTACTATCCGAGAAATACTATTATCGGCAGAACCGCACTATCGCGCAGAATCGCACTATCGCAGTAAACAAAAGTACTAACAGCAGGAACCTTACCACCAGGAACCACTCTATACTATTACAATAATTCTTAACAATCTTGACCTAATAAACCCGGTTTAAACCCATAATGTTTCTTGTTATCAACCATGAATGGGTGATGTAAGTGTGTAAGGTCATAGGTTACTCCTATATTAGCTTCCACTATACATGGCTTAGAGTCTACTACCTTTATCACGCAACTACCTGGACTATTTATTTTGATGGGTGGATTGGGGCCTAATTCAATTCCTAGATTCACATCTAAAGATGGAAAATTGGGTAACGATTCCGGTTGAGGCTCTGGTTCATCAAAACTAGAAACTTCCTTAGAACTAAGAGAGAGGTCATGACAACAAGCATCTAAACCTAGATTCTCTATTTGTGTTTGGTCCAAAGGTTCTATATCAATCGAGGTTCCTATAGTCTCTTCTACTTCTTTCGGGTAAGTTATAGGCAATGTGTGTTCCTCAAGTGATTGTAGGGCTTGTGGGCTTGGATTTTCCACCTCATTCTCCATTATATATAGATCTCCTATATGTTCATCATGTGTTTTAGTATGATCTAACCCAAATACACTCCTAAGCATCTCAAATCCTTCTTTAGCCATTTCAAATTCTTGGTCCAATTCATAAGAATCGTTCTCAAAAACTTGATTACTATATTCTATTTGCCTAAAGGATTCCTCCTTATCTGTTTCCTCAAATTGTGTAGACAAGCCTATGATTTCATTCAAACTATGGGTTACGCTTAGGAAGCTTTTCTAATTTTTTTTCCAAATGGTCTCACTAAAAGGAGTTGATCCTAACCATGATTGTTGAATAGAAGCCACACATGCACAAAATTCATCAAAGCCATCTAACTTAACACCCATCTCCTCTTGGATATCTCTAAGATAACTCACAAATTTATTAGATCAATAAGAAGCAATTCTATCTATGAAATACATTTGTTCCTCATTTGTTAATGATTCAAATGCAACTTCACTTACCATAACGACAAATGAAAATGGTTTTACGAACACAAATACAAAGAAGGGGGATAGACTACAAGGAAGCTAAAAATGAGAAAAAAAATCTTACTTGATAGGAATCAAGCAAGGAAACCTAAACGAGATAAAAATCTAACTAGCTATTCAATTCCCCGGCAGCGACGCCAAAAACTCGATGCGCGTACGAAGTGCGTTCGGGGTTAAATGAACTTCCTTTTCGTCAAGCAAGTTTTTCAACACCCTAGGCAGTGAACCTAATCGTTGTAGTGTAGTATTGGGTAAGCCTCGGGGATTGATATCGTTCTCTAGGAGAATATGAATGCTAGCAAGAAGTGTGTTACGCTAAGGTGAGGGTTGAGAATGATTATTTTTTTATTTTTTTATATTTTTTTAAAAAGCTAAGGGTAAAATCTCAGGGTAATTGGTTTGGTGGTGGTATTTCTACCGATTACTTCTACTATTCTAATTATCTAATACTACGGGTAGCTATGTCTATTTGATGTGTGCTCGTATGATGATTAAAAATGAGTTTACCTAGATACTATTACTCCTTAGTTATCTTTTATTGATGGTTGAATTGTCAGGTCCTTATTCTTAATGCGTTGTGCTTTCTAAAGTCGTAGAGTGTGCATATGCCCTAACTCTTTGAGGTTACCTTTGCGTTTAGCCTACGAAATCCGCTAGATTAATCATAAACTAGTTTTCACAAAGATTATTCAAGCATTGAACACAACGAAAGCCAAGTTGCACTCCTAAGCCAATTACAATTAAGATAAGAGACAACCTAACCATAATTAATAATTAGGTTTCATAGATCTAAGCAAACACACAAGAAATTTAGCTAGACATGTTAAACAAGCAAGCATACACACAATCAATGGAAGAAATAATGATACTATTGGATTAAAACACTTATCTTGATGTGTAAAATAGGGTTTGGGACCCTAAGATATCTTATCAAGTCGGACTACAAAGCGTTTAGGGTTTTACTCCAAAAGTCTACCTCCCAAAATACGTAAAAATCGAATTCTATATATAGATTTACAACTGTGACGACCGCCTTATAGGTGGGACGCCGTCGATCGCCGTTATTGGGTTTTCGTCTTGGCGAGTTATCGATGGGACGGAGTCACCTTAGAGTTGTGGCTGGTCGGGCTTTAGATGGGACGTCATCTTGGTTCGGGCCGGGCGTCGAGATGAAAAGTCCGAGTGACACCCTTCTTCTTCAAACCCGGCGGCGCCGGTGTTATGAGCAAAAATTCTCTTGAGCCGTCGGTGCATGTTTTATCAAATCTATATAAAGGGACGACATCGCCCTTAGATTGGGACGTCGTCAGGTTCAATTTGAGCACCTTGAGTGGCATTGATCTTGGCTTTGCCGTTTTCTTCATGTTTTCGCTCCTTTTCGTCCAAATGTGCATCATTCCAGCATTTTGCTTCCAAGAGACCTAAAAAGTGAAAAGGAACAAAATTAAGTAGTAACAGATATAAAAATGGTCGATTAAGGGCTTAAATGACCCCTTAAAAGTGTACGTTTTAAATCCTTATCAGGGCCCAAAGTGCGTATAGCACGAGCTGAACCCAATAGGCGTGTTGTACATGCTATACCTCATCAAGTCCCCCTAGTCTAGTTCATTCATTGCGTGCGATCTATCAATTGCGTGCGGTGAATATTGCTAGACTAGCGTATCTAAACAGTTCTTTTTTCGTACTGCCGAAGCGTCTTTTTTGCTTGCGTGATGCTTCCTTACTAAGTTCGTGAAACGTAAGACGTGGACGTTTCTCGGATTTTCATCTTTTGACTGATTTGACTGGGTATCCCACTTATCTTACTGTCATCCTTTTCTTTTACTTTTAATCTTAACGGTCAACTCAATCGTCGCTGACACGTGCAATCTTCTTGGATTATTTTGAATTAAATATACCGTGGGTATAAATACTCGATGTGGTTTTTACTATTCCACTTTCCCTCTTCCACTGTGCTTTGCCATTGTTGAATTTTTTTTGACTTTTAATTTGTTCATCTTTTGTCGCACTCTTCTTCAAGAGATTCCTCAGTTTCCAGGTTAGATTTTAATACTTTTTTCTTCCGCTATGGGTACCATCATGCATGTTGTTGGGAATTCTATTTGAGTTGATATGACAAACTACATGAAAGATAAATGACTTATGAAGACAAAGAAAGACAGGGACCTACTTGTTAAAGAAGTATTTATTATATAGTCCATAGTAGTATTTGTAACCCTAGACTCTCTAGTTTATAAAGAGAGGCAGGGAATAGGTTTTAGGTGTGTCAAGATGTGAACACCAAATATTGTTTGTATGTGTACATGCGTTAGGGGACGCCTAGGGTATTGGTTAGTATTATAGTATAGTAGAGATGTTTAGTCGATTAGTAATGTAGAGATGATGACGAGGAACCTTTAATGATAGTAACAATGTTTCTTATTCCGCTGTGCATTCAATTTATCGTTGTTATTGTTATTTGCTATTGCGTTTAAATGATCTTTAACAATTGGTTTAAAAGCGGGAAGCTCTTGATATAGGGATCTACAAGGTTTTTCGAAGAAAAGATGAAAAATTCGAAGTTGTTACAATTTTTCGTATCTTTCTGCAGGGCTGTTTTCAAGAGGCGATAACGTTTTCGTTAACTGTTGGATCGGGACGAAATTTTTGGTGGATGTTCTCTATACATCTGGCTAGCTTTTCACTGGCGAGATCTTCCATCTGAGGTCAGAGTCGAAAGTTATTCAGTCATGAATACTGCTGCAGAGAGAGGTATTAAACTTTCGAATTTTTAGGGTTTGTTCTTAAAAAGATATAATTGTTATGATTAACTACTATTTTGAAAACCCTAAAAGATTCTACCCTAAATCTTATTGGTCGAGCATGGTTCAAGTATGCATGGGATATATGTCGATTGGTTTGTATATTCTAATAAGAATACCACTTATTAATTTGAGGCTTGGAGCATGACATTGTTGACCAGTAATTTTGGAGTGGAGAACATTGGATTACTTATGGTAGTTGAAGTTTGTTTCACATATTCCTACTGCTCGTTTAGGGTTTTGAATACCTTTGTGCTCACACGAGTTGTTGATTTAGATTTATTCTTTTGATACTAATGGTGGTTTTGTGTTCACACGATCTTCAAAGTGGTGCTTGTCATCTCGTACACAGCAGGATATTCATCTTGTACTATCCACTTTTAATAATGACCTTCACAACTGCTCGTGTGTTTGTAAGTACTGTTCATATGAGGTTAATAATGCTCGGAAAAAGTTAGTTCTGGTAGTTGAACATCAATTCTGCCCGATGAGTTAATTATCGCAAAGTTAATACTGGCAGGTTCATCTTAGTACTATTCGCAAAGCTTGGAACAAAGTTAATATTGTTCGTGACAAGTTGCGTTAGTATTGTTGTGTTCGACCAAGGTGCGTTGGTTCATCTACTTATTACTTGTCCTTGTTAATGTTAGTATGTTTTCGAATTATGTGTGTGGTGCCAAGCAAAGAATACAAAGGTGAATACATGCTTCATAATAACTGACCATGGATTGCACAGTATACAGTGTGCATGATATTATTGAATTCATTATTGATTTGCTTTGGTTTTTACCTTATTCACATAGGTCGGTGATATCACGTGGGATAAATAGGTTTTATTCACATTGGTCAGTTATTCACATGGTTTTGAGATATTCACATATGCTCCTGAAATATTATACTATCTTGAGTCAGGTGACAACTATCTATTATGGGATCAGGGATCAAACATGTTGACGACAAGGATACGTTTTAAGTTCTTGAATTTTGATTGGTTCTTTCATTGTGTCAATGTATACTGCATGTGGAGCTTTGAATATTAAATCGACAAATACCAAGGGTTTTGGATACGTGAGATGTAAAAGTTTTTTTTATTTAAAGTCGATTTGGTTTTTGGATGCGATTGGAAAATATTGGACGGCACACACAAAGAAGAAGTCGACATTAAATCTGTTAGCTGATTACTAGTCTTGGTGAATTGAATTTCGATTCAATGATGAACCCTAGTAATTATCATGTTTTCGGCTTGACGACACACTGATTGGGATTTTATTTGTTCTTAATCGTTTTATATGGCTCATTCTTATTCGCTTAATTGATTCGAAGAAAAGTTTTTATCATCTATTTGACGATGAAGTGGAACTACTTGGATGCGTGTTTTATCATACCTTTTAGCAGGAGGTAACTTGTTCGCGCGTTCATGTTGTGGCTAAGACTTGGTAAATCTAGAAAGTAGAGTTTGCTATCACTTAAAGGAGTTATGTTGTAGTACTCAGTGACTCATTGAAGATGAGGATTTTATCAATAGATAGAGGTCTACTCATATATCATCAGGTATGAGTTCATAGTCACGTGGTTAGTACAAGACATAAGACGCGATTTTGGGATGTTCTACTTCAGCATCAAGTTGGTAATACTTAGTTTTCTTCATTAGTGATCATTACATAGAGCCTACAGATTTGAAGAATCAAAAGATTGTTAACATATGGGTTTCAGTGGAAGCTTATCGTTAAATGTTTAGCCATCTACATGCATCATTCGAGGGGAAGGTTTTTGCTACTACTTGTTGGTAATTGTACTATTGATTCGGATTTCTTTTGCCTTGATTTCATTTTTAGTGCGGAAAACTTCATGGAGGGTATCTTGAGGCATTGGAAAGATGGATTAGTCGTATGATATTAGTTCGTGGTTTTGAAGATCAAAGTTGCTTTTATTTGCGATTCTCCTAGTAGATTATGACAAAAAGGGGAAGAAAGGCGACAAAGAACCTGCAACTTGAAAAACCTTGGTGATATTGCATGTTTTAGGGTAAGTTCGTTTATCTTTCATCATATTAACTTCAGGGGAAGTTAGTACTTATTTGGTTTTGTCATTATCAACTAGGGGAAGATTGTTGGGAATTCTATTTGAGTTGATATGACAAAATACATGAAAGATAAAGGACTTATGAAGACAAAAAAAAGACAAGGGACCTACTTGTTAAATAAATATTTATTATATAGTCCCTAGTAGTATTTGTAACCCTAGACTCTCTAGTTTATAAAGAGAGGCAGGGAATAGGTTTTAGGTGTGTCAAGATGTGAACACCAAATAGTGTGTGTATGTGTACAGGCGTTAGGGGATGCCTAGGGTATTGGTTAGTATTATAGTATAGTAGAGATGTTTAGTCGATTAGTAGTGTAGAGATGATGACGAGGAACCTTTAATGATAGCAACGATGTTTCTTATTCCGATGTACATTCAATTTATCGTTGTTATTGTTATTCCCTATTGCTTTAAACGATCTTTAACACATGTTAAATCTATTCTCTCTCAAAAAGCTTTTAATACCTTTTGTGATAAGTTTTTCATTCCTGTGGAGGTTCATCCGGAATTGCCTGTCCCAGCCAAACCAATCTTGAGCCACCGGCCGAAAAGATTGGGGTTTATACTAGATTTTTCGAGTTTGCCAATTTCCGGCTTCCTTTATCCGTTTTTTCTCGTCGATATTCTTGGGTATTATCATATAAACATATCTCAAATTTCCGTTATTGGAGCTGCCAAAATTTCCCATTTTGAGATTTTGTGTCGCGTTCATAATATCACGCCGACAGTTGGTTTTTTTCGGTGCTTTTATATTCAATCCAAGAACAAGGGGTGGTTGTCATTTACTAAGCGTTCGGACAGTGCTTTTGTTTGTTACACCAAACCTTTTGAATGACCACTTTTTCGGGGTTGATGCCTTTGCTTGCCCCATTATCTTTTCGTGACATACCGCTAAAAGTGTTTCGAAGAATCCTGTTCCTAAAGTCGGCTAATTTAATGCCGATCATTACGCCACCCTTTTTGCTCATCCTTCCCCATTCTGCAAGTTTCCGGAACCCTTTCTTTGTTTTATTCGACTAAGTCATAACTATACTTTAGATGAGGATATTTATCCCTTATTTCTTGATGGCAACCAACAGGGTGGTTACTTGTTGCTATATATGTGTCCTTTAGTTTGTTGCTTTTGTATTTTTTTTAACTTGTTCCATTCTTTGTGCAGGGCTGGACTTGCTTGCCTTTATCAAGGTTAGGGATCCAATGAAGGTGAAAATCGGTGAGATGGAGCGGCTCAAAAGGGAACCAAAATTGTTGGATTCTACTGTGGGGTAGGCAGTTCCGCTCCTTCCTTTTGCTCCTCCTCGTTCAGATAGTGGATTGGAAGCTAGTGTTAACAGAGAATTAGGTAATGAGGGGGTGGTTCGCACCAAGGTGATACTGCTACTGGTGGTGGTGGTGCGGAACCGGGTGGTTTTGCTGGTGGTGGTGGTGATGTTTTTGAGATTAAGCCAGTTCTTGAGACTGTGACCGCGGCGGCTGATGATGTTGCTATTGTGAAAACTAGGCAGAGCAAAAGGAAAGGAAATGATACCGTCGAGCCTAACCATCCTTCGAAGAAATTAAGGGTGATTACGGAGATTCTAGCAGGCCTGCCGTTGGTGGCAAGTCTAAATCTGCCCTTCAGAGATTACTGACAGGGAGTGTGTTAAATTTAGAAGTTGGGGTTAAGGCTTTGCCTACTCAACCCTTTATTACTTCCTCCATGTCAGTCACACCGGAACGTGAAACGGGTTCCTTGTCTAACTCTACTGCTGGGCCTCCACTTCACTTTGTTGTCCCTCTTGCAAGGTTTTTTATTTCTTCAGATTCTTCATATAATTCTAGTACTCAAGATGTTGAAGTTGATTCTTTTATCGTGCCTCTTATTCCGGTGATAACGGACGCCACCACTACCACTCTTTCTGTTGCCCCTGCCTTAGCTTTGAAAGAAAAAGGAAATCAAAAGGTTATTGATCCTTCTCCGTTCCTTGATGCTTCCTTATCCGTTAGTGGTACCCATGCTAATACTAGTGGTTTTTCTTGCCTTTCTGGTAGTGAGTTATTAATCGGGGATATTCGTGTTGCAACTGGTGTGGACTCCAGCCATTTGCTCGAGACTTATATTCCGAGGTGGAGCGTGGCTAAAGGCTCCGGTCTCAATGAGCCTATTGAGTGTCGTGAAATGGTTGATGAGCTTGCTCCTCCTGCATTTTTTGCTTCAGTTCGTGGCATGGATCATGATCAATTGTTCGCGGAGTTTAATTTTGGGTCTACTCACCAAACGTGTTTAGGTACTGAAGTGAGAATGCGCGCTGAGTACAATATTAAGGAGAAAGGGCAGTTATTTGCGAAGTGTGATCAGCAAGGTAGTTTGTTGAAGGAAAAAAGATGGAGAGATTGAAGAGCTGAATATTGACGCGTAGGAAATTCGCCTCCTTAGCCGGGTTTTCGCTCTGGAGGCCTTTGAGGGTTCCCAAAAATAGACTTAGCTAAAGAAAAGTGGAAACAGAAGAGGATCTGGTGATATAATTTGCACCAAATATACTTTCGTCGCATCGTCTTCTATTCCCCACCCTTCTTTAAGTAAGTGAATTTTACCAATGTTTAAGTCTTTTCCACTATGTAAATATGAAATGATAAAAAAAAGATCCAACCTTTCTTTAGCTTGGAATCCCCGACAACTCAGAACTCGACCAAAAACATCCGCAAAGACTTTCATGTCATTGTGGATGATTAGCGCACAAATAAAAATCCCTTGCAATAGAAGATCCAAAATGACTTTGAGCAATGACCCACCTGATGGTAGGTCATCAATAGTGAACAATCTCTTCTCTTCACCATACACAAACTCTTTATTAGTAATATATTTTATGGATTCGTTCAAGCACTTTTTGTCTTATACGTTATTAGTAATATATATATATATATATATATATATATATAAAAGTAGTTATAAATGTAAATATAACTAAATCATAAAAGTAAATACGCGCATAAATCGACAATAAATAAAGTATCCATAATCATTTTCACCATATCAAATACAGAAACTACATTTTCACCATAACATATACATAAACTACTATAGCTAATAACACTCAATGAATCAAATAGCAATCATGTCCTAACTCAAATAAACTGAATTTACGACTACAAATGATATACAATGTATACATAGTGTATACAATAGTCCTATGAATGTATACACAAGAATGAACCATCAAGTTTATCTTTTTGAAGCAATACTAAATGGCATCGTTTCTAAAGGCAAATAAGCTAAAACAACACTTTTTACAACAAATATGAGGCTCAGATTTATAAACAATCAAAAAAGCAGGATCAATCCGCCATGGCTATAGACACGGTAAGATGCCCTGCCAAAATACAAATAACTTTCGCTTTTCTAGAGTCAATCAACTCAAATTCAACATGTCAGCTGACTTTAATCAGATAATAGATAAAATACCTTAAAAGCCTCGGCGTGACTGACTTTAATAAGAAAATACATAAAACCACCACAAAACTTATAATATGACACATACAATTTAAGAATGACAATCTCTATTACATTAATGTCTCACATACAGGATGATTTTGTAGGCGATTATCAAATGCAAACGTGTTCATGAAAAGCATGTATCTAAGACACATGACAATGTATTTAAGACACGTATAAACCAAGCCATAAATAAAAACAACGTCATTTTTCTCCAAAGTTATACCCAAACATGAAATGCCATCGTTTAAAGCAAACAAAGAGAAAAATAAAAATAAACGAACCCAAAAATGCAACATTCTTGAACAACAATGAATGACCCTGTTTGTCTTTTATTAAATATTATATTTTACGATACAATAGATATACGGATGACGACAATTTTTAGTTTTTAGTATTTTATGCAATAACAATATTTTTCTTATAAAAACTGTAGATTTCCCCTAGTCGCAAGTTATTTTTTTAATAATATAATCTAGGGTGAAAACGAAAACAAAAATCTAGATAACAGTCGGTATAGCCATGACGCTTGGCCTATAACGTGGATATAACACAAACACTAGTATAGTACTAACAGGGATTCACGCGTTGTAGTGACGGGTACCATGCAATTAAAATATTCATAGATTGTTTTTAGTTCTATATTTTACGATACAATAAATATGCGGATGGCGAAAATTTTAGTTTTGAATAATTTTATACAATAACATTATTTTTTATATAAAAACTGTAGATCATCCATGTGAAGTTGTGACAATACTGAGTTGGTAGCAGGTATATTGTAAAGGTATGAGGTTAAAGTAGTTTCAATGGCCCGTATTCGCAAGTTATCATTAAATAATATCATAGCGAATTTAAATGATCACTTACATTATACTAAGAAATATTAGTTCTATAAAAACAATATTTTTTATATTTGTCCCACATAGATGGATGATATAAGTAAAATAGTACATATAAAGATAAAGAACAATTAAATATCCAAGAAATCATGCATGCTACTTTAAAGAGTACTAGAAGGGTACCTGCAAGAATGCGTGATTGTGACCGATAACTATTTTTATGGCGAGCAAATATTTTTATTTTAAACTTCCTTATTATAAAGTAGTAGATAAATGTTTTCAAAAGTAGATAGTCTAAATTATGAATAGTGTAAATGGTAAACATTTTTATTTTTCAAATTTTAGCATTAAATTGGTGGTTTAATTATAGTGAGCTTTTCTTATAAACAATTCCATTAAAATGTATCATTATTGGAGGGGGTTACGTATGGTTTTAATGAGACTTAAATTTTCAGATTTTACATTCATTTTCTACTTTTCCTTTTATAGTAATGTTTTTGGTCTTAAAATTTTAAGACTTCCTTTAATAGAAAGTCCCAAATGCTTTATAATGTAGTATAGATAATTATTACTATACAAATATGAATAATAAATATTAAAGATATAATTAACACTTATCACTTTGTATCTTTGCATCATTTGTTTTGAAAAAATGGTCTGATATTTATAAAACAAAGTTTTTAGTTTTTATGGTAAGTTTTATTAAAAAAAATTTTAAATGTGTATATGTTTGTTTATAAGGCACTCTTGCAATTTAATAATATTTTTGAACATTGTAATTTAGTATAGATTTTGAGACTCTCTTGATTTAATAATATCGTTTTTGGATAACTTATATGGGCCAGCCGAACCGGTGGTGACTCTGGTTCCCGATTAAACCCGTTGGTCCGGTCTGTTTTGTAATACCATATGTACGATAAACTTGTTTACATATAAAGTGTATGAAGTTTTGTGTGTTTTATTAGTTTTTGCAATATGTATAATAACAAGTATTTTTCATATTAGGGGTGTTTTAAAAATAACATTTATTAGATAATTATTGTTATAGACATTTTTTTTCTTGTATTTTTTTACGTTTTATTTTTATTATTTAAAAAAAAAAACATGTCTATAAAAAGTGATTTAATGTGTTGTGACAAATCCTATTATAGATGTAGTTATTTAAAATTTATCATTATAAGCAAATGTCAAATTTTAAGTTTTTAAGTATTTTATTTTAGGAATGTGTCAAAGAGTGTGGTCATTGTGAAAAGGAGGTGATACTCACACCATATTTTTTGATGCATGCACCACAATTTATGCATTACAGTATTGTACAATACAAAGTGTAATGCACAAATTGTGATGCATGAATCAGAAAATGTGGTGTAAGTATCAATTCTCATTATGAAAGGTGAATTAGGATAAAAAGTATAGGAACTACCAAAATAATATAAGCCATTGACTGTATCATCTAAAATTAAATTTGCGTTCCACGAGTTATATATTATATCGTTAGAAATAAAATAAGATTAAAGGTGTATTATTATGTGATTTGATGTGGGAAATCAGTATCACTTGAGCTTACCTATGAGATTCCATAAGATTTCTAAAAGCAATTAAAGATTATAATTAAGATAGTTGAGTATAGTTTAAAAACATCGCACAATCTTAAATAATATATGACAAACATCACAAACATGTCAAAAAATATTGACACATTATTTTAATAAAAGATGTGAGTTACACATTTCATTTATTGGTTCAAACACTTAAGAGTATTGTACTTCACATTAATACTCTTGCATGGTGAACATGGGTAAAAATGATTTATGGGTATATATGTCAACACACAATACTTTTAAATGTCCTAATCAATTAATGGAGTGTGCAAATCATCTCCCTATTAATGATTTGCACACTCATTTAATTAATTGACACACTCCAAATTAGAGTGTGTTTATAATAATACCCTTACATTAATTTATACATTTTCACTCTATGAAGGTATAAATGTCAACACACTCTAATTTAGAGTGTGCCAATCAATTTGAAGAGTGTGCAAATCACCTCCCATAAAGTAACACATCATTTCTTTCACATATTGGCACATCTTTTTAATAGAGTGACACATCTTTCAAAAATATATACTACATCTGTCCTTAAATAAGTGTCCAGTTTGACTTTTTAGAGGCAAACTGGATCAACTTTGACCTTATCTATTTTTGCGGGTGTTATATAATACTTGATGAAAAATATATGAATGGATTGGGTTTTAATTGTATTTTTCATTGGTATAGTTTTTCATCAACTATTATATAACACAAAAAAATATATTTACGGTCAAAGTTGAATATGTTTGACTCTGAAAAATCAAACTGGACATTTATTTAAGGACGGAGGGAGTAGCAATGTATAATATCACGAGATAATATTATATAGCAATGTATACATATTATATAACCATGAGTGTATTCGCTTCCAATTTCCTCAAGCTTCACAATATAGCATGACCGGTCGCAAAATGATCTACTACAAATTAGCAATGATAATTTACATTTAATAAAATGCTTAAATACTTGTTGATTTTTATTTTGAACTTAATACTTGTTGATTCAAAATGATAGAAAAATGTCAAAATTGTACTTCTAATTAGCATGCAAATACCATAGACTGAATACAATGAAAGGTTAAAGACAAATTTGCAACGATGTGCAAACATATCTAGATGTAGTTGTATTAAATCTCATAGCCCAAGTAAAGATCAGAAAATGATAAATATAGGAGCTTTTCCTTGTCTAGTTTTAAACATAGCCATCGATTTCAGAAACTCTACTAACAAAATATCTCTGAAATTTAGCATTGTGTGTGTTTGATCCCTCTTCATCGGCCAAAATTCACAGTTGCCATTACAATGATTATATTCTCAAATTCCCGGAACAGGTGGTTGTGTTGCTGGCTTTACATCTTTCTCGTGTTCTCTGTTAAGCATATGTACAAAATTAATTTTACAATCTTCCCATCAGTTCATCAAATCATTTATTGTTACAAATATTAAAGAAGACACATAAGCAAAGATGAATAAGTAACGACTTGATTCATTTTCCTATTTCCTCATGCTATTTATCTTTTCTTGAATTGTTCGGGCTTTTGTGACAAATATCTTAGTAAACTCGAACTTATTTTGATAACTTGCATAAGTAATTACTTTAGTTAATGGTCAATCATATGTTATGATTTCTATGAAACATGTAGATTGACACTACCATAAGATGCACTACAAAAAGTTTGTGTCACGTATTTTATTAAGGGTACATACATGCATACTCATTAGACTAGGGCTGAGCGTCGGTCATAAACCGACCCAAACCGAACCGAACCGAGAAAATCGAGGATCGAAAACCGTGAAAAACGCTAACCGAAACCGAACCGAATGTTGTCGGTTCGGTTCGGTTTTGTCGGTCTAGGTGTATTTTGGCATGTTTTTGTCGGTTTGGGCCGAACCGACCGAACCGAACCGACACGAAACCGAAAGCATGTAAAACTTGAAACCGAAACCGAACCGACGGGCTGTCGGTCCGGTTCGGTTTTTGTCGGTTTCGTCGGTCCGGTTTGGTTTTAAACCTTCGGTGCTCAGCCCTACATTAGACCATCTAGTTTGTGATGTCTACACGAATATTGGCAACACTCAACAATAGAAGAAAGTAATTGAAGATGATATGTACCTTCGTAGCTTGCTGAGGAGAGACATTTGAGAAGGATTAAACAACGCTTGCCTAATCAACATGGTGTGGGCTTTTGGCCAACTAATTAAACATTACCACACAATTCTTTATACAATAGTTTTATATGGTTTGATTGTAAGTTGTAACTCATGGGAGGCAAAGAGATGGAGGCTTGTAATCTTTTGGTTTTCTTCTATTAATAGTTACACTAAAAATAGTTTTATAAGCTTTTGGTTTTCTTATTTTCACTTCTTTATGACTCGACATCTTTAAGACTTCATGTGGCTTCAACTATGTTATACCGTACTTTCATTAGCGCATAAATCCTCTTTCATATTATCCTATTAGTACCAGCAACATACATTCAACTAATTACCAACGACACACATTGAACCCAAAATACCAGCAACACACATTCAAATTTTAAATTACTGTTTCATGATTGTGTTGAATCTTGATACCTTAATGCCTTTGCAGATCCAGGTAGCAAAAGATCTCAAGTTGTTATTTAAACATAATTCATATCACAAGCATGATCCTTGCATGATCATAGAATATTTAATAAATGTTTATATGAGAATGATACAAATCAGTCAAGTGTGCAAAATTAACTACTGATACAAATCACTCAAGCATGATCCTCGCTTTCATTAAAAAAAAAAAAAATTAAAATATCTCACAAACCGTTAAACGTTACGTGAAATTAATTATACTATCGCGACGAATTTAAATTTTATTTATATAAATATACAGTTCTATATAATTTCGACGAACTTTCTTTTAAAAATTTCCACCTCGAAAAATCACATGTAATTTATTACTTTAAAAATCACATGTGACTTGTGAAAAATAACAAACCACAAGTGATGTAACAAATAAGAAAAATAAAAAATCACAAGTGATTTTACAAATCACGTGTGATTTTTACTGACGTAAATTAAAAAAAAAAAAAAAAAAAAAAAAAAAAAAAAAGTTTGTTAAAAGAACATGAGTTAATATTTATAGAAAGATAATTTAATTATCGTCGCGACGGTGTATTTTTCGTAGTTTGAAGATTTTCATAATTTAAGAAAAAGATAAAAAATGATTTTTTTATTTGTTGAAAAAATAATGGTTTAAAAAGAAAGTGTTTTTATTGATCTCATCAAAACTTTATTTAACGTTAGTCATAATTACGTATCCTAACTTGTATTCGGGCGTATCACAAAATAGAATCAAACAAAAGTTTTTATTTCGATCTGTTAAGCAAGAAATACAACTCATCCAAGAAAACATAAAACCAAATCATGCAGTAACAATGATGCACATATTTTTGAAGAATTAGAAAGTGCATATAGAAAGAGAAAATAGAATGACATATAGTTAAAGGCAATTTGAAAGTATCTCTGTGTCGTTCTCAAATATTTCCATTTCTTCTTTTCCAAAACAACCTTTGCTTCAATACCATCACCATCCGGAGTATCCATCAACATAAAACCGTTACAATCTGCTGATCTAAGGGAAAAGTTGCACCCGCAGGCTTTCCCCATCCGAAATCCATTTTGTCGCAAGGAAACTTACACAAACTCGAACACCAATATGATCTTTTCATAACATCCTCCCACTTTACGTCTGTTAATCTGGATTGAAATATTTTCACGTTATCAGCAGCTTGTTGCACACTTTGGATTCCTTTAAGTTGCAACTTCTCTTTCTTTATCCCGGAAACCAACATGCTTAAAGAAACATCACTTGAATCCATGGTTGGTACCACCATAAGTGACACAAAATTCCCCATTGCAGTTTGAGGGAGCTTTCGCACAAAACTATTTCGTATATCCATGGGCATAAATAAATAAGAAGGCTTGAAGGAGCCAAACTTTTTAGTGGCTGCTGCCACCGCGCTTGTGTAAAGCAGAGAAGTTAATACTTCAACCCTTGTTGGATTGTTTATCGGTTGTGTAGACCCAACTGCCGCCAAGGAAATGACCTTGTTTTTAGTTCATTTAATTTTGAGTTTGGGAAAATAAATTTCTTTGTGACACGATTTGCGTCGTCTTTAACGTGCCCAAAGCAATTCTGGAAGACTAGAAGTGGCAGCGGGTGACAAAGTATATGAGGGTTAAAGGGCTGTACCTCTTTGTGGTCAGTCGAGCCATAACGTGCCACGGAAGCCCAATGACTAAGGAACGAGCCTATACTACGGCCATCACAAATGAGGTGTGATAAAGAAACTGCCAACCCAACTCCACCACAAGCAAAGTGATTTAGTTGAATCGCCATAAGATTTGTACCCTGAGAGTTGAAAACATGATCATCAGGAAAGAGTTGGTCAAAACCTTCGTCATGATCATTTAGATGTCGGAAATTTTCTAGGCGGTGTTCATTTCTAGCTTCAACAAATAAAACTCCCTCATCGTTGCAGTCAACATATGGTGTTGTGGGTGTAGGTAACCTACCAGAAAGGGGATAGTATCGTGTCAGGCTGTGTGACAAGGATTCCTTTAGCACCCGAGCTTTGTCATAGGCAGATAAGTTTCTGTTGTCACTGTTTGGGAAGAAGAGAATCACTGGTACAAATGTTCGTTGGGCAAGTAGATCAATTGGGGAAAGATTATAAGGATTGCGATGAGAAGGGGTTGGAGAAGAAGGCTTGATTATTTCTCTTAGGAGCTTCTCCATCAACATTATTTATCTTTTGTATTATTGAGCAAAGTTTTTAGAGTTGAAATTATTGGTTTTTGCCTTGGAGCAACATATGATATATATAGGAAAATTTGCATGTGAACATTGATGACTAATACTGTACATGGAATAAATAGGAAAATGATTGGGAGGCATAAAATATGCGATTAATGTGTGTTTAATAGATGTGTCGATTAATTATTGGTTGAAAAAATGGTCCCTGTTGTCTCAATAAGATGGTGACACATCGTTTAAGCGTGTTATTAAAGATCTGAGTTAGTATCGTCAATCTTCGAATAAATATTCTCATTTGATTTTAATTGTCAGTGTATGTATAAAAGGTTTGGTAAAGATTCTTTTTGTTTTTTTATTTTCGATCAACATAGTTTTTTATTAATTTTGTTTCATACTTTTAACAATTTTAAGCATTTGACTTTATATTTTTTTTCCGTACTTTTAGATTTATAACGAATCTTGATATTATATAGTGAAAATTACAATTGGGTGTGTGCATGAGACCGCTTTTAGGCTCAATCTCAAAATACCCATCAATGTCGGTATTTATATACACTATATACACGACATTGGCGTGTATGGCCAAGAATGACTTTGGCAATTAAATCCTGCAGACAATGTCGGGTAGAAAAGTACATGACACACACGACATGGTTTTTTTTATTATTACCACGCCTCCCAAAGCGATATAGTGTATACATATTCACTATATATACCGACATATGACAAAAGTAAAAGGTGTCGGTGTAGTGAATATATTTACACGACATTGACAAAGTAAGGAATCTTTTACACCACATTGGGTAAAGTGAAGATATTTTGCTCATTTATATTATGTGATGCATATTAGTATTATGTTTTGCTCATTTATATTTGCTTCGGTGGGAGGAAAATATCAAAGCGAAATTGCCACTCGCATAAATATACATAAATTCTTAATTTTTTTTTGTCATTTATGATAAGGTTTTAAAGGTACCATTTTGAGGGGTCGTTTAAGCCCTTATTTGATCACTTTTGTATCCGTTATTGCTTAATATCGTTCCTTTTCACTTTTAGGTCTCTTGAAGGCAAAATCTTGGAATGGCACTTATTTGGACGAAAGCGCGAATATCTGAAGAAAATGGCCAAAGTCGAATCGAGACACTCAAAGTCTTTGAAAAGCAGGCGATGGCGTCGGTGTTAATGCGGCGCCGTCGGAGGATTTTTGTGACGATCTGATGGCAAAAACCCTATTTACAAGTGACGACGGGTTTTAAAGAGTAGGCGTCACAACTCGGACGCCTAGATTTGACCAGACGGCGTCATAGATCGAAGGGACGGCGTCACAACCATAAGGTGGACGTCACAAGTCGATCAAGTCACAACATGCGAGCGAAGTAGCGTCTTGTTTAGCCATAACTTTTGCATACGAACTCGGATTTAGGTGATTCAAAGCTCACGCGACGAGCGAGAAAATCTATAGTCCGGTGAAAAAAGTCATCGCGACGCCGTCACTCTTTAGGTGTGGCGCGTCACCCTTGCCGACGTAAAATCGCCTATAAATAGAACATTATAACTTCACTTTTTGAGGCTCTAAACCCTAACTCCGATTCGGGGTTTAGATAGGTGTTTTCCGATAACTTTGAAGGTTTCAAGCACTCCAAAACATCTTGTAATGGTTTGTTGATTATATCTTAATCCATATATTCAATTTATCATTATGTCTATCCTATGTTTAATTGATTGTGTGTATGCTTGCATGTTCTCCATATCCCGCTAATTTATTCGTGTGTTTGCTTAGGAAGTATGAAACTTAATTATTGAATATTGATTGTTTGTTTCTTATCTTAGTTGATTAATGATCTAGTAATGCGATAGGTCATTCGTTGTGTACTTAATGCTTGATTCATCTTTGTGAACCTTAGAATATAATTACCGAGTAGTTGTAAGCTAAACCATCCAAAGAGTGCCTTAGAGTAAGAGTTTATCATCCACAGTGGGTTTGTAGGCGAGACCCTTTGGTAAGTTCAAAGAGTTAGGGAGAAACGCATACCTACAACTTTAGACACACAACGCAAATAAGAATAAGGACGTGACAATTCAACCATCAATAGGAGATAATTAAGGAGTAATAAAACCTAAGTAAATACATCTTTAAACTATCATACGAGCACACAACAATAAACATAGACTATCCTTAGCTTAGTTAATTAGATAAGTAGCGTAATCGGTGAAATACCAACCCCAAATCTAAACCCGAGATTCGCACCTTTCCATTTCATAAAATATAAAAATACAAAATAATCATCCTCACCTTTAGACTTAAATCGACATACACTTGACCTAACGACACTATTCCCCAGAGAACGATATCAATACCCGTGGCTTACCCTAATTACTACACTACAACGATTAGGTTCATCGCCTGGGGTGTTATAAAACTGCTCGAAGAAAAGGAAGTTTCCTTGACCCGAACGACGCGTGTGGCGTTATCAAGTTTTTGACCCGAACGAATAGTTATTGTTTAAGCTTGATTTATATCTCGTTTAGGTCTACTCACAAGATTCCTATCAAGTGAGATTTTTTTTTTCTTTTATTAGCTTCCTTGTAGTCTATCCCCTTCTTTGTGTTTGTGTTCGTAAAACCCTTTTCATTTGTCGCTATGGCAAGTGAAGTTGCATGGAATCATTAACAAATGAGGAACAATTGAATTTCGCAAGGCGGGTTCGTTTTCATTGTTCGATAAATTTGTGAATCATCTTAAAGATATCCAAAGAAGAAGGGTGTAAGATTGGATGGATTTGATATATTTTGTGTTTGTGTGGCTTCTATTCAACGATCGTTGTCAAGATCAACTCCTTTTAGTGACACCATCTTTAGAATTTTTCGAAAAGCCTCCTATGCATAGACCTTGATTGTTACAACTTGAGGAAATGGATAAGAAGGATTTATCTAACCTTAGGAATCATGATAAAAAGACCTAGTTTTAAGAACATGGAACCTAAACCCAAACAAGATTGTGAGATGGTTGAAGCTAAAATACCTAGTTGCATGTGTGGGATAGATTTCAAACATTTAGGAGATCTAGATCTAATGGAGAAAAAGGTGGAAACTCCAAGCCCACATGCCCTACCATCACTGAGGAACACATCACCTATAACTTACCCGGAAGAAGTAGAAGAGACTATAGGAGTCCCAATTGATAGAGAACCTTTGGACCAAACGCCGCTAGAGAATGTAGGTTTGGATGCTTGTTGTCATGACTCTCTTAGTCCTAGGAAGTTCCTAATTTTGATGAACCGAGCCTCAACCAAAACCTTACCCAATGTTCCGTCTTTAGATGTGAATCTTGGAATTGAATTAGCCCCAATCCACCCATCAAAATAAATAGTCCGGTAGTTGCTTGATAAAGGTGGTAGATTCTAGGCCATGTAGAGTGGAAGCTAATATAGGAGTAACCCATGACCTTACACACTTATATCACCCATTCATGGTTGATAACAAGAAACACTATGGGTTTAAACCGGGTTTATTAGGTCAAGATGGATCCTTAGCTAAGAATCTTTTGAAGTTGATGAAGATGATCCATTTTAGGAAGGAGATTTGATTCACCCGCTACACCAATAGACTTAGGTAAGGTTATAATGAATGGAGCACACTCCTTTGAGCATATAAATCACCCATCACCCTCTCCTCACGAGAAAATTTCCACCCTAAGGGTGTGTATTGCTACTATCACCCGCACTTAAACTTAAGTGTAGGAAAACTTCCCTTTATCTGTTAAATAAGGGTAGAGTCGGGCTCGTGACTCGAACAAAAACAAGCGCTTCTTGTGAGGCAACCCATGTGTATTTGTTTTTTTTATTTTCATTTAGGTGTCGTATATCTTTTATTAATTGTTTATTCTCATGTTTGAATTTGTAAAATGCTTTATTTTGTCTTTAACCTCGTCTTAATTACATATAAAGGTATTTTACATAAGGGATAAGTGTAGGGAGGATTACACACGTTTTCCAAAAGAAACGTGAACATGAGAATTACAATTATTTAAAAGATATATATGTGTTTGTTAGAGTCAAATGCTTGTATCGAGTCATAATGGATGTTTTGCGTGAATTTTTCCAGATTCTAAAGATATAAATTTTCCGAATTTTTCGTAAAATCGTGAGACCGGTTTCGTCGATAATAACGACGGCGTCAGATCACAACTGACGGCGTCGAGGAGGAGAAACCGCTTACTACTTTTTCTCGTTTTCGTGCTACTTATAAATTTTTGGAATTTTCCGGTCTTAATTTTCTAGCAAATATGCAAACATCCATTCCACAAGAATTATATCCTATTTAAGTGCGGAATTACATCTTGTTGAGATTTTGTTTGTTCGGTTTGATGCGTTGGGTTGTTTGTTTTCTTCAAGTGTGCAGGTTTAATTTACCAAGAAGAAGATACATAAGATGAGAAGAAGCTTTTAACGCTAACGTTCTTCTTGAAGAAGGATTTAACCACTACTTCACACACGGATCCTACCGAGCTAATCAGGGGAGTATTAGTTTCTTTCGTTTTTGATTACCTTCTTTTATCATAACTTTGATACTTTCGGGAACATTGGGGACAATGTTCGGTTTAAGTGTAGGGAGGAAAATAAAGCGGAACTTTGAAACTATGCTTATCCTTGAATATTTGCTTTGTCCAATTGTATTTGTGTAATAAACCATGAGAAAATGTCGGATAGGGTAATTTTGGCACCAAATTTAAAATTTTTCATGACATATAGGAGTGGGCCATTAGTCTTAACAAAAGCGTCTCACGGATAGGAAGTTATATGACTAGCACAAAACCCTTTACCACCCAAATTCCACCCAAATGTGAGGATCGCCTTAGATTAGTAGGAATTAAAGCATTCATCTTCAATGCTTAGAGTGTGAACCGGTAGTATATTAGATTCTAGAACTTGTTTTGTGATGCATTCGAGATCGCAAGTGATGCTAGACTTGTGTAGTTAGGAATAACTAAATGATAAGAGGCATTAGGATAACCCTTGTTTGATACATGTAATATAATTACTTCTTCCATATCGGTTGAGTAATTCCCACACCCTTTGCGTTGTACTCATCTTTAGTACACGATACCCTAGTTAACCCTCGAGCCTATCCTTTCGCGGTTCTCGTGATGTTTCGGTTTTTCCGAATATCAATGAAAACATTGTTTACACCCCACCCCAAATATACACCCAAATCGCCTTAGCCTACCCCTTATGCACTCACTTTTAGTGCGAATGTTTGTTATCACCCTAAACCCTTAGTTCAATTATCTAGTTGCTTGCATAAGTTGCTAAGTCGAGTCATATCCTTTGTATACGTTTTGGGATGATTAGGATTCATGGAAAAGTTAAAGTTTATGAAATAACGGAAGGGAACGTTAAAATTCAAATTCCCTTTGTTTGCATAATAATGTACCCCAAGTGTTTTGATCTTTTCAATTCGGGTCAAATTAATGTTAGAGTAATAAAAATTCAAGTGTAGGGATATGCCTATAAATCCCTAGTATTTTGATGTTACCGTAGAGGATGGTAGAGTAAAAGTGTATGAAAAAAAAAAAAAAAAAAAAAAAAAAAACACACGGCTACCATCCTACATCTATCTTTGAATTTATGTTTATCTATTTCGGTTATCTAGAGTTTAGAGTGTCGAGTCTTGGCTTAGCAACGCCATTCTTCATATGCGATTAACATAAAGATTTTTGACTTGCCACCACTAAATAGCCTATCCCACCAAACCCTTTGTTTCCTACCGTAAGCCTAACATTACAACCCTTTAAAGACCTCTTTGATAGTCTTTCCTAGGTGCTTACGCCAAAGCGATGGAGGTTTGATCTATTCTCAAGCCTATGGTAATCTATGTACTAGGACCGGTTAATGAGTGTTTATCTTCCATTTCCTATTTTGTTATATTTCATATATACACCCGAGAGAGATGTGAGTATCCAAACACCCCATGTGAGGTGCTAGTATGTAATTTCCGTGCTTGTTATGACTTTTATGGGCTTATATGTGTTGTGGACCGTTTTAAATCAATGCTTCATGACCCCAACTTATAAATTAATTGGCTAAAAGCACATTTGCTTGAGGACAAGCAAATAACAAGTGTAGGGATATTTGATAAGGTTTTAAAGGTACCATTTTGAGGGTCGTTTAAGCCCTTATTTGATCACTTTTGTATCCGTTATTGCTTAATATCGTTCCTTTTCACTTTTAGGTCTCTTGAAGGCAAAATCTTTGGAATGGCACTTATTTGGACGAAAAGCGCGAATATACTGAAGAAAATGGCCAAAGTCGAATCGAGACACTCAAAGCTGAAAGTAAGCGACGGCGTCGGTGTTAATTAGTGCGGCCGTCGGAGGATTTTTGTGACGATCTGGTGGCCAAAACCCTATTTACAAGTGACGGCGGGTTTTAAAGAGTAGGCGTCACAACTCGACGCCTAGATTTGATCCGACGACGTCATAGGCGAAGGGACGGCGTCACAACCATAAGGTGGCCGTCACTGTCGATCAAGTCACAACATGCTTGCCAAGTAGCGTCTTGTTTGGCCATAACTTTTGCATACGAACTCGGTTTAGGTGATTCAAAGCCACGCGACGAGCGAGAAAATCTCGATCCGGTGAAAAAAGTCATCGCGATTTGTCACTCTTTAGGTGTGACGCCGTCACCCTTTGCCGACGAAAATGTGCCTATAAATAGAACATTATAACTTCACTTTTGGAGGCTCTAAACCCTAACTCCGATTCGGGGTTTAGATAGGTGTTTTCCATAACTTTGAAGGTTTCAAGCACTCCAAAACATCTTGTAATGGTTTGTTGATTATATCTTAATCCATATATTCAATTTATCATTATGTCTATTCTATGTTTAATTGATTGTGTGTATGCTTGCATGTTCTCCATATCCGGCTAATTTATTCGTGTGTTTGCTTAGGAAGTATGAAACTTAATTATTGAATATTGATTGGTTGTTTCTTATCTTAGTTGATTAATGATCTAGTAATGCGATAGGTCATTCGTTGTACTTAATGCTTGATTCATCTTTGTGAACCTTAGAATATAATTACGAGTAGTTGTAAGCTAAACCATCCAAAGAGTGCCTTAGAGTAAGAGTTTATCATCCCTAGTGGGTTTGTAGACGAGACCCTTTGGTAAGTTCAAAGAGTTGGGAGAAAGCATACCTACAACTTTAGACACACAACGCAAATAAGAATAAGGACGTGACAATTCAACCATCAATAGGAGATAATTAAGGAGTAATAAAACCTAAGTAAATACATCTTTAAACTATCATACGAGCACACAACAATAAACATAGACTATCCTTAGCTTAGTTAATTAGATAAGTAGCGTAATCGGTAGAAATACCAACCCCAAATCTAAACCCGAGATTCGCACCTTTCCATTTCATAAAATATAAAAATACAAAAATAATCATCCTCACCTTTAGACTTAAATCGACATACACTTCACCTAACGACACTATTCCCTAGAGAACGATATCAATACCCGTGGCTTACCCTAATTACTACACTACAACGATTAGGTTTACGCCTAGGGTGTTATAAAACTTGCTCGAAGAAAAGGAAGTTTCCTTGACCCCGAACGACGCGTGTAGCGTTATCAATTTACAAATTTTACGAGTTAAGTTATGTCCAAAATATCTTTTGTCCGTTCCTACATAAGAAATAGGTTTAAACATCGTTAGGTGTGTATATTTGGGAGTGCCAGATCGAGAAGGCGGAAACGGTCTCGGGATTAACCCGTGAGGCCACGTACATCGGTTAAAATGACTCGCCCTCTTGGAAAACCTCATCCACGACCCGTTTACAATGTTTCTCTATGTTTATAAAACAAAATGGTTAGAAGCATCAAGCATGTAGCATTACAAATACAAGCTGGCATGATTTTCTACCATATAATCCGTATCTCTTTAGCTCATTTTTATTCAATATGTAAGGCAATAAATCATAACACAAATCAACTCATTATGGTTTCGTTTCAAGCAGTGAATTCACCTGCATTTATATATAACATAAACATAAACAAATACAAGTTTACGTGATTGTCCATGAAGTTCCTTTATAAAAAATAAAAATAACAATCTTATATATTTTATCAAATTGAGATATAACAAATACAATGTGGTGTAAAGATTCCTTACTTTTTGTCAATGTCGGGTAAATATATTCACTACACCGACACCTTTTACTTTTGTCATATATCGTGTATATATAGTGAATATATATACACTATATTCTTTGGAGACGTGGTAATAATAAAAAACCATGTCGTATGCGTTATGCACTTTTCTACCGGCATTGTCTAGGATTTAATTGCCAAAGTCATTCTAGCCATACACGTCAATGTCGTGTATATAGTGTATATAAATACCCGACATTGATGGGTATTTTGAGATTGAGTTTAAAAGCGGGTGCGTGTGCAGACATACTCAATTGAAAAAGGTAGCACAGTAATTTTCGCTATTATATATGTTTTAGAATGTGGTAGAATAAACGGTGGGTGGACTTTTCTTTTTGCGTCAGATGACATAGTCTGCAAATACAGGTCAAAGACTTTTCCGTTGGCAAAGAAAAAAAAAAGGTTTGCTTAAAAATGATGTTGTTTTGGGGCAGATGATAACTACATTGTTTTAACTGTAAACTTTTTAAGCTATTTTAATAGGTGTTGATACTTACATAATTTTTTTAATATATACATCATAATGTGCATTCTTGTCTTGTATAGTGTGCATTAAAATGTTGTATAATGTGATGTGTGTATAAGAAAAATGATATGAGTATCAACCCCATTTTTAATGCATGTGGTAGAAGGTTTTAATGTATTTTGTGGGTAACTTTTTTTTTGTGTAGTGTTTCTTTCTTTGTATGCTCTATTTAGTTTATACAATGCGAAATGTTGGTAAAAGCTTTTTATTATTTTAAAAACTATTTGAAGGAGTTTTTGCATTGTATCAAAATGCTTTAGAAAAGTTTTTCAATAAAACTTGGTAGGTCTCAAGTCTTTGCTAAAAGCTTTATTATTAAATATCTTGTTCATTAAATGCATCAAATCAGTAATGACTTAATCGTTGTAGATCTTTATATTTTGTTGTTACTTCTTTTATGTATGCAATATGTGATAATGGGCGGGTATATTTTCTCCACTTCTTAGGCTATGCACAGCCATAACCTAGGTCATCCCCGCCACATCGCCTTTCTCTCACGGATGACCAAACACGACCAAGATGCCACAATCGATGATCAAATTTTGTTTTTTTTGTTTTTTTAATTTAAACATTTTAAACAACAAATTTAAAATTTATCAAAAATAAAAACATTACAATACTAAATTCAAATAAACATTAAAAATAGTAGGTAAATTATTCAAAAACATTAAAACTTAAACTAATAAAACTTAAATATTAAAATACTAATTAAAACTTAAACTAATAATTTAAGTCAGAAGCGTGCCTTGATTGTCGCCTTAATATCCAAAAGTTCTTGTAGTCCATTTGGGGCAAATTTGGGTCGATTCAATTGTAGAAAATCAAGTTTTACCCGTTTTGATTGGGCTATTAATTCCATTTCTTTGTCGTTGGAGTTCAATTTTCTCTTTTCATCTCCAACTCTTTTCCTTCAACTTCAAGTATGACTCTTCCATGTCCTTATTTTTCCCGGTTTGTGGCTTGAACTTGAAAAAGGTTTTGCCTAACGAACTAACAAATGATTACGGTGGATTACGAGAGGAGGAGGAGGATTTCTTCCTGGCGCGTCACGACCTTGTGGTCATGATTCTCTAGTCTCTTCCTTATCATCGTAATCATCCACCTTTGGAAATTCAAATGACCTTTTGTTGACCACGAGGTAGTTGCAGAACCCTTTGATTTCTTCCGACTATTCGCTCGAAAGCGGACATCTCACAATTCTTCCAAGCATCATGATTCCTCAAAATTTTTCCACCAATCCTCCAATGTAAAATCATGACCGTAAATCACACGGTATTATCTAAGAGCGTTTTCTTTATCATACGCATCATTTTCATCACTTTCATGATTTTCCTTGATATTATCCATAATAGCACAAAAATTAACCTCGCTACAAATCTTATTCTTCCATTTGGTCATGATCGAGTCGACGTTCTTTGTGAACCGGTTTCCTTTTCAAAGTATTTTATCACCTCCTCCCAAAAGCGGTTTCATTGATAGCATTAACTCTCCCATAATTTTCGACACATAAACCCGAGATCTACAAAGCGCGATCTCTTCCGCCTTTGTCCATGGTTCGTTCTTTTTGGTGGTTCGGACTTTTTGCCTTTGTCCTTCGCCTTTGTAGCATGTCTCAAGGCTTCTTTGGTTGATGGGTGACGTCTCTTCGACATCGCCATCGTTTTCAACATGCATGGAACCGTGACCCGAACCTTGCCCTATCGAAGCATCTTGACTCGGATAGTTTTGGGTCGAGTATTGTTGAGTCGGATAGTTCGCCATATAATCCTCCAAATCCATTTCAAGATTAGTACTACGAGCGGGGAGTAATCTTGATACGGTTGGGAAGACTGCGAGAATACCATGTTAGGATGATACGACGACCCACTTGGTTCTTAGTGAAAATCCGTATTAGAGACGATACGATGGGATAAATGGATGATTAACGCTAAACAAGTTATGATTTTGATTTGGTTGTGGTAGTCGTGTTGAATATTCAAAAGCGGTGGACGAAAGCAAATATCACGATTTTGTGGTGGTGTTATGCGGTTAATTCAAAGTTGTTTTCCGCGAGAAATTCAAATTCAGGCATTTTGGGGTAGTCGGGATCGTCGGTTTTTGATGTGGGAGTATTTTTTACATGATGAATATGAATGAGAAGTTGTTTGAATTGTTTACATATAAAATGTATGAAGTTTTGTGTGTTTTATTAGTTTTTCAATATGTATATAACAAGTATTTTCATACTATGGATGTTTTAAAAATAACATTTATTAGATAATAAATGTTATAGACAATTTTTTCCTTATATTAAATTACGTTTTATTTTTATTATTATTTACAAAAACATGTTTATAAAAGTGATTTAAAGTGTTGTGACCAATCTTATTATAGATGTAGTTATTAAAATTTATCATTATAAGCAAGTGTCAAATCTTAAGTTTTTAAGTATTTCATTTTAGGAATGTGCCAAAGAGTGTAGTCATTGTGAAAAGTGAATTAGGATAAAAGTATAGGAAATGATATAAGCCATTGATTGTATCATCTAAAATTAAATTTGCATATGAGATCATTTTGATAAAAAATTAATATGTAACTCCTAAATTGGCTAGGTGTATCATTATATGAGTCCATAAAGGTACCAAGGTCATTTAAGCGTGGTCCATCAATGCCTCTTTAGGGGGTGGCAATGGTCACTCACCATACCTCATCATACCTCATCACCCACCAATAATATCATTCCACCTAATCTCATACCTCACTCATACCTCACCATAGTTTTTTAGTGTCAACCATGATTCACCATACCTCATTTAATTTATATTCACTTTTGAAACAAAACACATGCTATCACTTCCATACCGATTCGGCAATTAAGCCCGCATGCCATACCGATTTCTCTATACCGCACAGTGGCAATGGTGTTGCCGTGCGGTATGGATTCATACCTCAACCATACCGTGACCATTGCCACCCCTTAGACGTTTTGTACTTGCATCTTAATTGAGGAATCATGATTTAATTCAAAATGGTGGACCAAAAGTAAAGAACATAAATTTTTATTAATGAAAAATGAGAAACTGATTACACCAACAAGAAAGAAAAAAGGTGTGTTATATTAAAGTGACACACATTAAATATTGTTCATACACATCTTTTATTTATGAGGCATGATGAACCTGTATGTTGCACAAATTGTATCTAGTTGTTGATTGTGTAATGTTTGAGTAAAAGGCTGAGTTGTTATCGTGATAGTGAGGCTAAAATATACAATCATATATAACTAAATATACATTGCTATATGTATACGTATAATATCGTAGGACAATATTATATACAAATATATACATATTATATAGCAATGTATTCGTTTCCAATTTCCTCAAGCTTCAAAATATAGCGTGATCGGTTGCTAAATAAGCTACCGCAAATTAGCAATTATAATTTACATTTAATAAAATGGTTAAATACTTGTTGATTCAAAATGATAGAAAATGTCAAAATTGCACTTGTAATTAGCATGCAAATACCATAAACTATTTCTCTCTAATTCAATTAGCCTTTTTAATAACTATTTAAACCAATACGGATTCACAATGAAAGGTTAAAGACAAATTTGCCACGATATGCAAACATATCTAGATGTAGTAGTATTAAATCTCATAGCCTAATTAAAGATCAAAAATGATAGATATAGGAGCTTTTCTTTGTCTAGTTTTAAACATAGCCATAGATTTTAGAAACTCTACTGACAAAATATCTCTGAAATTTAGTATTGTGTGTGTTTGATCCCTCTTCATCGGCGAAAATTCACACTTGCTATTACAATGATTATATTCTTAAATTCCCGGAACAGGTTGTTGTGTTGTCAAATTTGCATCCTCTGCCTTCTCGTGTTCTTTGTTAAGCATCTGTACAAATTAAATTTACAATCTTCCCATCAGTTCATCAAATCATTTATTGTTACAAATATTATAGAAGACCCATCAGTTCATCAATCATGTTCGGGCTTTTGTGACAAATATCTTGTTAAACTCGAACTTCTTTTGATAACCTGCATAAGTAATTATTTTAGTCATGGTCAATCATATGTTATGATTTCTATGAAACATGTAGATTGGCACTACCATAAGATGCACTACAAAATTTTTGTGTCACGTATTTTATTAAGGGTACATACATGCATACTCATTAGACCGTCTAGTTTGTGATGTCTACATGAATATTAGCAACACTCAACAATGTAAGACGTAATTGAAGATGATATGTAACTTGGTAGCTTGTTGAGGAGTATACATTTGAGAAGCATTAAACACGCTTGCCTAATCAACATGGAGTGGGCTTTCGGTCAACTAATTACCGTTACCACACAACTCTTTATATAATAGTTTTGTATGGTTTGCTTGTAAGTTGTAACTCATGAGGAGCAAAGAGATGGAGGTTGTAATCTTTTGGTTTCTTCTATTAATATTTACACTAAAAGTAGTTTTATAAGCTTTTGGTGATCTTATTTTTACTTCTTTATGAGTCCACATCTTTAAGACTTCATGTGGCTTCAACTATGTTGTAGCGTACTTTCATTTCAAAGAACACATATTCAACTAGTTACCAACAACACACATTGAACCCTAAAAATACCAGCAACACACATTCAAATATTAAATTACTATGCCATGATTGTGTTGAATCTTTATACCTTAATGCCTTAGCAGATCCGGGTAGCAAAAGATCTCAAGTTGTGATTTAAACATAATTCACATCACAAGCATGATCCTTGCATGATCATACAATCTTTAATAAATGTTTCTATGAGAATGATACAAAGAAACCGCGGTTGCACACTTTTAATTTTTATTAGAATACTCTAATGTATAAGCAGTTAAAAGCAGTTACATTTAAAACATGACTGTTTTATGCACGCATTAAAATGTGCTAATAAAAAATAAAAGTATGCAAATCATTCCCATATACAAACCAGTCAAGTGTGCAAAATTAACTACTAATAAAGAGTGAATGGCACAACTCATAAAACATGTGATGTGAAAACCAAGGTGTACGTTTGCTTTGCGTTCCACGAGTTATATATTATATTGTTAGAAATAAAATAAGATTAAAGGTGTATTATTATGTGATTTGATGGGAAATCAATATCGCTTGAGTTTACCTATGAGATTCCATAAGATTTCTAAAAGCAATTAAAAATTATAATTAAGATAGTTGAGTATACTTTAAAAACATCGCACAATCTTAAATAATATATGACAAACATCATAAACTTGTTTAAAATATTGACACATTATTTTAATAAGAGATGTGAGTTACACATTTTAATTCATTGGTTGAAACACTTAAAAGTATTTTATCTTGACATTAATACTCTTGCATGGTGAACATGCGTAAAATGATTTATGGGTATATATGTTAATACACAATACTTTTAAGTGTCCTAATCAATTAATCGAGTGTGCAAATCACCTTCTTATTAATGATTTGCACATTTATTTAATTAATTGTCATACTTCAAATTAGAGTGTGTTTACGTTATACCCTTACATTAATTTACACATTTTCACTCTGTGAAGGTATAAATGTCAACACATTCTAATTTAGAGTGTGGTAATCAATTTGGAGAGTGTGCAATTGTGTATTTAAGTGTGTTTGAGATTGGTATTTATAAGATTTGTAAAGTGGTAAAGTTTTTCTATAAAAATGTTTATTTTTATTTATTTTTAATCTCAAACGGTATAATTTTTGAGTTTTGTGATGTGCAAAGTCGGTCGATTTTGTGACCCATATTGCAATTCAAGACCGACGAATGATATTTTTTTTGCCACACTCACCTTGACCTATTTTAATATCCGTCGACTTGACCTTTTGACCGATTTAATCCGTCCCACCGCCACTAGCCTTATGGTTTGAAGCCTATAAGCATTTCTTGCATGGAGGTTGTGACAAGCGCGTTTGGTCATTGGGTGTTATGATTAGCAATTTGTGAGGTGATTTGTATCTTTCTTTTCGATTATCTGTTTAGAGTCTATTTAAGAGCATAAGATGTGGTGAACTTTATTTGGGTATCACTTGTTGCCATATCATCTTAACACTCCGATAATAAAACCTTTTTTAATCATAAACGATAATAAACCTCTTCATCCGAGCTCCACCACTCCCAATTTTATTTTCTTTTCATTTTCCAACTAAATTAATGTTGGGTTTAGTAAAATAACCAAACCCTTAATTTAGGATTTGAATAGAAAATACCCCAAGTGTTTGGACCGATAACACTAACAGTCACCGAGTGCATAGTCTCGGTGAGCCATCTTCGTGGACGCCAAGAAGAGGCGAAGAAGAAGTCTCTCCACTCGATGAAGGCGGAACTTAAAGGGTGAAGACCGAGTCAAGAAGAAGATGGTGGATTCGGAGAGTGATTACAATAACTCATCGAATCCTAAAACTTCTCTCCGACTACTTACATCAAGACAAACCGAATAGAAGATGAAGGATGTGAAGATCAAGAATGAGCGGGATAAGGCGGTATAAGTTTGAATCGGATAAGGCAAGTCCTTATCAACTAAAGTCAACTTTACACGAATGACAAAGATCGTGTTCGATGTCATCACCGAACTTAGGAAAGCGATCTTATCTCTTACCTAAAATAGTCTTTAGAACAGAGACAAAATACATCAAGATTTGATGTATTTTGTCTTATAATTGTCGATTTGTCACTTATGAAAGAGTTAAAATTCACACTTGTATAAATAGCATAAGAGATGGGGTGAAAGATTTAAGCTTGTGAATTGTAAAAACACATACACGCAAGCCATCTTTCACTCCTCCAAATACAACTTAATCCCGAGATAGCTCGATGGAGTGCGTGTAGTTGTGCTCGGACTTAGCCCGAGCTTCGAGAGTAGTTACCAAATTTTGTCATTTCAATCACAAGTACTATTCCAAGTACTTGGGTAATGTATTCTTGTTTGATTCATTTCTAATAAAGAATATTATATTGAAAATTAATCGGTGTGTTTTACTCTTATCTTCTCGTCATTGTTTCACTATTAGTCATTTTAATACTTGGCGATTTTATAGATAGTGAATAGGGAACAACAAGTGGTATCGAGAAAGGTCGATTATAAAACCTTTAAAAAGCCGCCTAAAACGTTTTTAAATCGGGATCCTAATGGTTGAAATTGATGTACCCCAACTTGTCGATAAAAGTGTGGAGCTTATTCAATTGTTGCCCTAGACTTGAAGTTGGCAAATTTAACAAATGGAAAAAGCGTATGCTTTGCTATTTGACTAGGATGGAACCTTACTACATTAAATGTATTAATGAAGGTCCATTTATCCCAAAGATCTCAAGGTTTGCCTAAACACAAGCTCGATGGACTCGAGGATGAGAGAAGAGTGGTCAACCAGACCAATGGCTCAAAAGTATCATAATATCGTGTCTTCACGATGATATTATGAAGTCTCATTATAAGTCGTAGTACGGCTAAACAAACACAGGATGACTGGTTCATAGTCATGAAGGTCCATCGATACCAAGGAAAACAGATTATGGACCGAAACTTGAGTATAATACCTTGTGGCTAAGGACTCGAAACTCGCATCTTAAACTTACACCCGTTACAAAACCCCGCTAAATGAATTGTCAAATGATGGTGTTAAGTTATCCAAACATAAAATCAATGTTGGTTTTGTCAATAGTCTTCCCGAGAAGTGGTGAATTTCTCTGTGGACTTAGGAATGCTAATCATATCCAAAATCTTGAACTCCACGAAATATATGGGAAATTTGTCTATGAGGAAAACCTCATCAACAGACGATACCCCGACTTGAAAAGTCTCGAAGTCAAGAAGGCCTTGACCACCACTTCATCACCAATTTCTACCGCCTTTTATTCTAACAAGATTGTTCAAGACTTTCGTGAAAATTCGGATGATGAGGTCGATGAGAGGACAAGCAAGGAGTACTGAACGATTTAAACATTGAGTTTCAGAAAGAGCACTCTCGCTAACTCTAAAAGGTTCATACGGAGAAACAAAATTTTTCAAATGCTAAAGCTAACGGGACATTGAATGTTTTAAATGTCATAAAGAGGTCATTTTGCCAAAGACTGTTTTTCAAAACAATTTCGAACCCTCTTATAAACCATCCGGTCAAATCGGTCCTCGTGCTTTAGCAAATTTCAACCAAAATGTATCAGCCTCATCAAAACTTTTAAAACAAAACTGATCAAAATAAAGTAGTAGACTTTGAAGCTAAGTATAAGAAAGCCAAAGCTAAGCTTGCATTGCTTGAGGCCAGTCCTCGAAACAACAAACAATGTTAAATCATGGTGGTAAAAACAATGGCCTCGTTCTTGAAACCTTATTTGGGATGAAAAGCCGTCTCTTAGATGATAAAATGGTGCAAGTCGATGCGATATCTCTCTCGAGAGGAAGACAAGCTAGGCTGTTGGGAAAAATCATGCCGAAATGGAGAATGGGTCAACATCACAATGAAGAGGTAAATATCTTACTTTCTATGGATGATGACTCGATTGGCGATCTTATATGAATTATCTTAATGTTGACCTTAAGTTTATAGAAGAGCAACGATTAAATCTTTGTTCAAAATATAACAAGCTAAGTTTTGAATTAAACAAGTGTATAGATGAACTGATTATTTTAAAACAAGCCAAGCTTGAGGTCACACTTTGCAAATTCGAAAACTCGAACTAGTTAAAAGAAATTAGGCTCTTCAAGATGAACTTAAAAGGTACAAGATATCCTTGATAGTTGGACTAGTAAGAATCCTAGGGTCTTTGATCTTGTGGGAGCCCCAATAGCAAAAAAGAGAGTCTTAGTGAAGATCATCTTCCCGACTCTCACAACAAAGACCAAAATACAAAACCATTTGTGTGCGGTGGCATGATTACCAAGATGTTATCAACTCCCAAACCCGGTGGCTGGATTGAACGGGTTAATCCTAAGAGTAAGCTTCCAAATTTCGATTATGGAAGAATACTAGAGCACAAAGCCAAGCTCTAAAGAGCATGCTTGGACTTCTCGATGTGCCCGTGAGTACCGAACACATTTCGAGTGCAAGTCAATCTCAAGCACCACTTCCACCCCTAAACCTCTTCGTGGTCTTGCACAAGCTCGAGCTTACTCCATTACAATTCAATCCTCACTCACCAAAAGAAAGGTCTGGACTTGGTAGAACAATCTGAAAAGACCAACAAAACCAATCCAACAAGAGTCTACTCCCACCGAGACTTCCACATCTTCGCTTACTCAAGCGCATAAAATTGAAGAATCGATCGAACTTGTGAGGAAACCGACCGATAAGATGGAATCCATTGAAAAAGCTCCCGATTCATCAATCAAGGAAACTAAGTCACCTCCTCTAGTTCATCAAAGTCAAAATCCACCACCAAACCCAAGCATAAATGTGATCTATGCCACTATACGGTCATACAACAGATAATCATTATAGAATCCTTTTTGTATGATCCGCAAAAGGATGATCACAGAACTTCGATCACTTACGATATGTAAGTTCACTCAAGAAAGCAAACTTTACCAAAGTTGGTCATCGATGCTTCAACCTCCAATCGCTCAAAAGTTTAGAGCAAAACCCTTTCCTCCTTGCCTACACTGTGGCTTCAATGATCATCATCGGGATGATTGTCTCATGAACAAATCTTTGTGATATTTATGAAACCAACTCATGAGACATCTCAACATGATAGTGTCATTCAAGAAAGGAGAAGTTCCAAGCAACCCGAGTCACCGAGTCATCCTCGGTCTCCAAATGCAAAACCCGTGGCAAAGACAATGCACACAACCACCGATCATGAGTCAATTGCCAAATTCAAGGGACCTTTAGACCCAAGCCCACTAGCATGTGGGTTACTAAGAGAAACTAATTCAGTTTACTACTTGTGCAGAGACACTCCAGGAGCCAATCGGCATCTAGATAGTGGATGCTCAAGAAGCATGACCGGTGTTAAGGAGTATCTGCATTAGTTTGTAAAAGAACCAAGACCCAAGGTAGTATTTGGTGACAACTCATCATGTCCCACCAAGGTTATGGTTCAAGATAGTGCAATGGAATAGTTTTCTAGAATAGCTTATGTCAATGGTCTTAAATACAATCTCATAAGTGTTAGTCAATTATGTGATGCCAAGTACATTGTGCAATTCAATGACAAATAAGGCACCATTTTCAATGCCAACAAAGAAGTTGTTTTGATAGCTCTAGGAGAGATGATGTTTATGTCTTAGACATGTCAACACTCTCTCAAGATGGAACACAATCTCTTTGCCAAAGCCACCGAAACCGTCAACTAGCTATGGCACAAGAGACTCTCTCACTTAAACTTCAAAAATATTAACAACTTGGTAAAACAAAACAAAGTCCTTGGTCTACCATCATTGGTTTTGCAAAAGACAAACCATGCTCACTGTGAAAAGGCAAACATCACGAGCATCCTTCAAAACCAAACAAAATTTCTCCATCAAAAGTTGCCTTCACCTCCGAATATGGATCTCTTTAGACCGCTGGCCCGGATCAATCCGACATGAGAAGTATACACTTGTCATTGTTGATGAGTTTTCAAGATACACTTGGGTATACTTTGTTTCTAAAAGAGTCGGCAATGATACAATAATGTCATTCATCGTGAAAATTAAAACCGTAATGACATTAATGTTAAACAAATTAGAAGCGACAATGGCATCGAGTTCGTAAATCAAGAGCTTGAGAATTTCGTGATGAAAAGGGAATTACCAGAACTTTTCATCTCCTTACACCCCTAAACAAAATGGGGTGCCGAAAGAAAAACATAACTTTCATTGAGGTTGCCGAACTATGTTAAATGGCTCACCCTCTCAAAGCAACATTGAATCAAGCCGTCAAACCGCTCATTACACACAAAAGCGGTCAATCATTGTCAAGAGACACAACAAAACCCCATATGAGATATTCAAAGGTAGACTTCGATATCGCCTACTTTCATGTGTTTGGGTGTCTTGTGTTTATTCATAACCACAAGGATCATCTAGGCAAATTTGATGCTAAGACCGATGATGGATACTTTTAGGTTACTCACCGATCTCCAAAGCCTTGAGGTGTTTAACACAAGGAGACAACAAGTTGAGGAAACCTTTCATGTCACCTTTGATGAGAGTTCGAGAAAGCATCAGTTCACCAACACCTCGGTGGAGGAAATAGGAATTGGTAACTCATCAAGATATCCTCCCGATGAATATAACATCAAATCAATTCCTCATACCAAGTCGATGCCGACATCTCATATTATGTCTTACCTCACAACCTTCCCAACCAACCATTAGTGAATTCATTGATAATCAATCAATCCCTCACCGGGATAGGTAATCTTGAACCAAATGTTCAGAATCGTGATTCAAGAACCCCAACTGAATCATCATCTCATCGATGATCAATATGATTCGTGGCTCCGCACCGAACTCACTCCTAAGTTTCCGGTGACCTCTTCAAGCTCGATCCTAGACCACAAAGTAAGTGGACAAATACTCGTGACATTGAGCTTGTCAACATCATTGGTGAACCCACCGAGGGCATGCTCACTAGAAGCATGGTCGCTAAGTTAACTGCAGCTTCAACCAATGAATGTCTATATGCCGATTTTACATCGGATATAGAAACCAAAAGTGTCACCGAGGCCCTAAAACATCCAAGTTGGGTTCAAAGCTATGCAAGAAGAACTTCAACAGCTTGATAAAACAAGATTATGACCTTGGTCAAATGTCCTCGGATGTTATTGTCATAGGAATGAAGTGGGTTTCGTGAATAAACCGATGAAACGGCATCGCTCATCAAAAATAAAGCGGACTTGTAGCCAAAGGTTACTGATCAACAAGAAGGCATTGACTATGATGAGACATTTGCTCTGTTGCAGAATGGAAGCCATCGATTTTCCTTGCATATGCAACATACATGAACTTCGTGGTCTACCAAATGGATGTTAAAAGTGCATTCCTAAATGGTGATCTCAAGGAAGATGTGTATGTTCAAAGAACCTTCGTGCTTTGAGAGTAGTGAATTCCACGAATATGTTTGCAAGCTTGACAAAGACCTTTTGGACTTAAACAAGCTCTCGTGGCATGGTATGAAACTCTCGGCCTTCCCGATCCAAAAAGTTTGTAAGAGGAAAGATAGACAATACTGTTTGTCTATAGGACTAAGCATGATGTTATACTAGTCCAAGTGTATGTTGATGACATCATCTTTGGCTCAACAAATTACAAACTTTGCAAACAATTTGAAAAACTGATGACAAAGAAGTTTGAAATGAGCATGATAGTGAACTCACTTACTTTCTTGGACTATAAATCGGGCAACCTAATAAAGGAATCTCCATCGGTCAAGAGAAGTACACTAGAAATCTCTTGAAAAATATGAGATATCCGATCGCGCCTCGGTGAAGACTCGATAACGCCACACGCCGCTCGGGGTCAAAGGAACTTCCTTTTCTTCGAAAGTTTTATAACACCCTAGGCGGTGAACCTAATCGTTGTAGTGTAGTAATTAGGGTAAGCCACGGTATTGATATCGCTCTCTGGGGAATAGGAATGCTAGTAGGAGTTACTACGCTAAGGTTAAGGTTGAGGAAGATTATTTTTATCTTTTATATTTTATGAAAATGGAAAGGTACGAATCTCGGGTATTGGATTTGGGGGTTGGTATTTCTACCGATTACTCTACTATTATCTAATTATCTAAACTAAGGTTGTGGGAGTCTATGTCTAATTAATGTGTGCTCGTATGATAGTTTAAAGATGTGTTTACTTAGTTTGTATTACTCCTTAATTATCTCCTATTGATGGTTGAGTGTCACGTCTTATTCCTAGTTGCGTTGTGTGTCTAAAGTTGTAGGGTATGCGTTTCTCCCAACTCTTTGAACTTACCAAAGGGTCTTGTCTACAAATCCACTTAGAGATTATAGACTCCTACTCTAAGGCGCCTTCGGATGGTTTAGCCTACAATCACTCGGGTAATCATACTCTAAGGTTCACAAAGATGAATCAAGCATTAAGTACACAACGGATGACCTATCGCATTACTAGATCATTAATCAACTAAGATAAGAAACAACCAATCAATATTCAATAATTAAGTTTCATACTTCCTAAGCAAACACACAAATAAATTAGCTTGGACATGGAGAACATGCAAGCATACACACAAATAATCAAAGACATAATTGAATTAATGAAGTAAAGACTTATCTTGGTGTAAGATAGGGTTAAAAACCCTAAAATCTGTACAAGACACCTTAGGTTCGGTTTTAGGTTTTACCCAAAGACTCTCCACACAAAGACCGAAAAATTCGGATTCTATATATAAGATTACAATTGCGACGGCGTCACCTTATGTTTAGTGACGCCGTCGTCGCCGCCATCGTAGGGTTTCGTCTTGGCCACGTTAACCTTTGCGACGGCCACCTTATGTCCGTGACGCCGTCCTCTTGACTTCGACGTCGTCTGGATTGCATCTAGGCCGCCCGAGTAGCGACGGCCTACTCTTTCACCACTAGACGCGTCTCTTGAAAATACAAGTTTTGGGTTCGTCCGTCACACACTGCAGGACGGCGTGCAAATAGCACCGACGTGCCGCTTCTACATTCAAGAATCGTGAGTGTCTCGATTTCGACTTTGGCCATTTTCTTCATATATTCGCGCCTTTCCGTCCAAATAAGTGCCATTCCAAAGATTTTGCCTTCACGAGACCTAAAAGTGAAAAGGAACGATATTAAGCAATAACGGATACAAAAGTGATCAAATAAGGACTTAAACGACCCTCAAAATGGTACCTTTTAAAACCTTACCAGACTCCAATGGTCCCTCCTAACAACCTTGGACCCGATCTCACTGGAAATCAAGAATAAAACTCATTTCGTGGGATTATTGGCTCACCGATGTATCTTATCGCTTCTGCACTGGACATACAATTCTCGGTCGTCTAATTGCAATATATCGCCCAACCCCAAAGAATCCCACCTCACTGCAGCCCAAAAGGATACTCGGAGACACCAAGGAACTCCAAGCCTTGGACTCTATAATCCAAAGTGCTCGTGGTTTGATCTCAAAGGATATTCGACTCTAATTATCTTGGTGCAACATGGATGGAAAAAAAGTACCTCGTGGTCTGTCAATTTTTGGAGGAAAACCGGTTTGTTGGAGTGCTAAAAGTAACGATCGGTGGCTATGTCTTCAGCAGGTTTAGTATGTGGGCTGCTGCAGATCTTTGTGCCAATGTTTTATGGATAAAAAGTCAACTCGTTGACTATGACATCCATTACAAAATGGTACCCATCTTTTGTGATAACACCGATGCTATTGCAATCTCCAAAATCTCGCCCTTCACCAAAGAACCAAACACATTGATATCGATATCATTTCATCGGGGACCACATAATAAAAGGAGACATAGAACTTCATTTCATCCCTAATGAATATCAACTTGTTTATATCTTCACCAAACCCTTAGATGAACCTACCTTGAGACCGAAAAGCTGAATTGGGAATGCTAGACATTGAAAGTCGCACACGAAAACCAATCCAAATCTCGGTAATTTTCTCTCGAAATGGTTCATCCTCCCGAAAAAATCCCAAATCAACCTCTCACCGAATGAGTAAGACTCATTCGGGGACCCTGACGCTGATTACGAGCATTGAATGAGTAACTAAATGCTCTAAGTATCGATTACTTAAATGTCCTAGGTTGGTTAACATACCAATTAAATATAGGAATAAATGTCTCTTTGTCTTCTTGTCATCCTTATCAAGGGTCCTCATAAACTTACCTCATCCCACTTGGCATTAAATGCCCCTCTCACATTATATATCATATGGATATTTTATTCGCAAATTGCACTTTATCAGTAATCGCAATCGTTCCTTGAAAAAGGGATTTTATTGCGGTGGTGGAGTGGGTGCATTAAATGTGGAAATTCAAACGTTTTCAAAACCGACTTTACAAATCCACATGTGTGCATAAACTACCCTCTCATCACTCTATAAATACCCTCATAAAATCCTCAAAACATTCACAAAGTATTTCGCTAACAAAACTCACTGTCAAAATCTCTTTCAAACCAGAATCTTTGTGTTCTTGAACCTTTTCGGAAAAACCTTCTCGTAACGTTTACAAAAGTTTTCATCACAAACTTGAGAGATTTAAAACTCTTTGATTGTTTTGTTCAAACATTATTTCAAAACCCTAAAATCTTCTTATGGAAATGGCTAGAACACAATCTCTCCGGTTTGCATCTCGATGGGTAGGGATCTTAACAATGTTGAATTTAAAAAATAATGTCATAGGCAATTTTGAATACCCTCAATTGTCCTAGCCTATAAGGACATTATGAAATTTTGTTTAACCGCCAACTGAAAAAGCCTTTGTTAAATGTCCTCGATTACGCACCAAAACCTCCTCGTGGAGTTTTGGCTACAAGCACGACCTATGACCCGTCACCCTCTACTAATGATAATGACCCACGACCACTGGGAGTATCTCATTAAATTCGGTCTTTTCAATGGGGAGCGATCACTAACCCTAAATTATAAAACTTTTGCACATCAATGTGGTTAGATTATAATAATTGAGTCTATGTTGCCCATCCCGAACCCTCCAGATTAAGGATGGGTTAAAACAAATTGTTTTGGACCCAAATTTTTGGACAGGGCCCTGTCACCAAGAACTCATTTCTGCGGCTTGGAGAATCTCATTCACGTTTGTGATTCGGGTTCTCGTGGAGCAACTCATCCACCGAACAAGTTAACTCTATTCGGTTGATGGTGGCTTATCGCTTGATGAATGGGGTCGTTGTCGACATAGGGAGATCATTTACAATGATCTCGTAACCAAGCTCTTGAGCAAAAATAGGTCGAAACACGCTTCGTATCCTAGATTTGTCTCATGCGCTTTACAAGAGTTCTTGGGTTGCAACTATCCTCGTGAACAAAAATTTTGTGCTTTACCAGCATCCCGAGTCAATCTAATTTTCAAAAGACCCATCCCTTATCACTAATATCGAATTGACGGCCCATATGGTTGTCAGAACAACCAAAGGAGTCGAGTGTCTCTAACCCCGCTCTAAAAGAATAAGGGAAGTCTCGGGCGGGACTAAGACCAAACCCAAGTCTCAAGGCCCCGAGGCTTCAGAGCACAAATTCAAAAGGCAAAGAAACCCCAAGGCGATAAGACACCCACCGGAGACCAAGCAACATCCACCTGGTGATAATGAAGGACACCGATAAATCACAATCGGTGCCCTTGGTCCTAACTACTACTCCACAAGATCCGGAGGAAACATACAACCCGGTGGGGAGCACCTTCCACAACGCCCAAGGATGACATTAGCAAATCACGCCTTTGTCCGAGGGCAAACCGAATGATCCCAAAGACTGGGGAAACAAACAACTCACCGATAAGGATATCATTGCCACGACCGCTTAAAGGCACTGGAAAACCCACTAGTGTCTCGGGGTCATAGGGGACAAAGACTCGGAGGAAAGAAACACCCGAAAGATACGGAACCCACAACCAATCTCGACTCAGGAGAAGGCACTGGAAACGCCCACCGGTGTCGAGGGTCGAGGGGACAAAACTCGGAGGATTAACACCACCACGACACGGAACCCATCACCCCACCTTGTTAATCGTATGTTGTTGGGATACTATTTTCGATGAAGAACATATCGAAAGTGAAGATGAAATTCTATCGGCAGGAGAAGAAGTGAACGTTGATGTTCGTGAACAAGAACATCGACTTGATCCATAAAAGCCTCATGAGTCACCATTTCAAACTGAAGATCATGACTCGACTCCTCTTCATCCGGTTATGATGAATTCGGCCGGTTTGATAATATTCTTCCAATCACCGAAAGGCGACTAGTTATGTGGATCACCAAAGCTTCAAGAAAGATATATTTTGAGGTCGGTGACACATTGTGGAATCAACACCAAGTCACGCCACTATGCGATTTGAAAGTCGAAATTTTGATTTCAACACCAACACCGATGAGCACATGGATCGATGTATGATAATCTTCACGATCGGATGACAACTTGGCTAAATTCCTCATGCACCTTCGTGAGTGTTGGCGCAAAGATAGATGAAATCGGGGAATCGGTCAAAGAAGACCCAACACTCAACTCAAAAGTGCTTGGAGGCTACCGAGGCTTACTCAAGAACTCCTTAGACCTCATGAACTAATCAACGTGCTCAAGTCCGCCAACGCTCGTGGTCTTTAATCTTTGGTTCGGTCTCTTCAAACAACACTGGGCTCTTTGGATGCTCAGTGACCAATTTAGCTAAGGCTTCCTCATCAATGGCTTAGAATCTTGGGCCACGATGACCGCTTGGAACTCTCTCAAGTTAATCGGAAATAAAGGTCTTGTTCTTCAAAAGGATACATCGATATCAAGGCTATGGTCACCGAAATCTACCAAGCCTTCAATGGTCAAACCACCCAAACTCCCCGATGTCTGAGCCAACTCTTGCTCTCGCCTGCAGCTTGCCGCAACAGTTGAGGGGAGAAGACCATCAAGAGACTTCCTCTCACACCGAGGGGAGCCAACACCACCGCCTCATTGTACCAATTTCACCAAGACCACCAACATCCTCAACAACAACAACAACGATCGTGATCACAACAACAACACCGCCTGGTTGCATCTTCTTCGTGCCAGACAATCGAAAAGGCATAATGAAAACACCACCGAGCTCGAGATGATTCTCTTTAAGATCGGCGACATCGAGTACTGCCACACCACAACTAAGTGCATATCTTGCTAAGGAGGAAAGGAAAAGGAACTTCTTTCAAGAGGAAAGGAAGAGCAAAAAGCACCGATAAAAGTTGTTACGAGAAAGTCGAGAATTTAGGACTTGATCCAAAGAAGCTTCGACGGTCAGCGGGACAAAGTTTAAGGATGCTCAGTCGCCAAGATGGTCAAATGAGAAAGCAGTTGGAAGAAAAGAACAAGAAAGCTGCGACCATCGAAAGCACGAATTGACCATTACAACTGGACTATGACAAGCGAAGGCTTCCCGAGAAGATCATCGATGTCAAAATCATCCCCAATTCTAAACCACCGCAATGAACGCTCTGAGGGGATGATAAAGGACACTTCGAGGTTCATGATCCCCAAAATTCACCGACTTTGGGATCATGAACTCGATGAACTTGGTCCATTAATAGAAAAGAAGCATAATGCGGTGGTTAAGGAGCGATGAAGATGCTCTAGTAAAAGGTATGAAAGATCGAGGATGCACCAAGACAACTGGGAATTCACCGCCTTAATCGCACCACAAGGATCTCAACCATCACGGGGAAAAAGAAAAGGGTTGAGTTCTAGCACAAATCAAAGTGCACGGATTCAATGCAACAGGAGCTCCACAAGGTGTAAATTTCGTGAGCTGTCGGTGATTGAAAAGCACGAAAGAGGGCTATTTTTCATTGATGTCTATGGAAACCCAAAGATTTCAAAGATGGAGTGACATTGATCTTGCAGGGTGGCTACAATGGCAAGCTACCTACGGTGGCTTCTCAAATCAACACTCGAGAAAACATCGGTTCAGACCGACCGAATTCTAAGCTAAGAGAGCACCCCGACAGAGAAGCACTCCTCACAAAGAACGTCAAGCTTGAAGCACTGGAATCCATCTAGACCGACATCATTTTGCTTTATCTTTTGTACCATCGTTAGGAACCATGTAACGTGATCAATAAAAGATGTATGTTTTGTTAAAATACGCAGTGTTCCTTATTGTATTCATTAGTACATTCGGTTTAAGAAGAAGCCATTTGCTCACTTACATCGATAAAACACTTAGGCTATTTGTATATCCAAATAGGGGAGACCGTTGGGTTCATAAAATACCCAAACCCTTAATCTAGGATTTGAATAGAAAATAACCCAAGTGTTTGGACCGATAACACTAACAGTCACCGAGTGCATAGTCTCGATGATCCATCTTCGTGACTTCGAAGGGCGAAGAAGAAGTCTCTCCACCCGCAGGCGGAACTTAAAGGGTGAAGATCGAGTCAAGAAGAAGATGGTGGATTCGGAGAGTGATGACAATAACTCATCGAATCCCTAAAACTTCTCTCCACTACTTACACTAAAGACATCTTGAATAGAAGGCGAAGGATGTGAAGGCGAAGAATGAGCGGATAAGGCGAGATAAGTTTGAATCGATAAGGCGTAGTCCTTATCAACCAAAGTCAACTTTCACGAACGCTTTACCAAAAAACTTTCCCTGAATGGCAAAGATCAAGTTCGGTGTCATCACCGAATTTAGGAAAGCGATCTTGTCTCTTACCTAAAATATTCTTTATGTGAGACAAAATACATCGGTGTTTTGTCTTACGTAATTTTCGATTTGTCACTTAGGAAAGAGTTAAAACTCACACTTGTATAAATAGCATAAGAGATGGGGTGAAAGATTTAAGCTTGTGAATTGTAAAACACACATACACGCAAGCCATCTTTCACTCCTCCAACACAACTTAATCCCGAGATAGCTCGGTGGAGTGCGTGTAGTTGTGCTCGACTTAGCTTCGAGCTTGAGAGAGTTACCAAACTTTGTCATTTCAATCCAAAGTACTATTCGCAAGTACTTGGGTAATGTATTCTTGTTTGATTCATTTCTAATAAAGAATATTATGTTGAAAATTAATCAGTGTGTTTTACTCTTATCATCTCGGTCATTGTTTCACTATTAGTCATTTTAATACTTAAGCGATTTTATAGATAGTGAATAGGAACAACAATTAAATTTCATTCATTAAAATTAAATTACAATACAATACGAAACATAAAATTGATAACAAAAAACCAATACGGAAATAAAACATACAATGTTGAAAAACATACGAAACTTAAGAAATAGAATTTATTCTAAGCGATATTTCTTCATTATTTCTTCCGGATTAAAGTCGCTTTCTCCGTGTGGTCTTTGTCGGGATCAAGCCCAGAAACGACAACTCTTTCCTCTCGAGGCAACCCATTTATTTATGCCTCCTACCTCGACACGGATGTGGCGGCATCCGCTTTTGCGTCTATAATCGAAAGATGAAAGTCCCGAAAAAGACTCCTTTGAGATATTGAAAGCAATTTTGTTGGTAGAGAGTTGTGTGAAAATTATTGTAGGAAAATGATAAAAAAAGTATTATACTTGACACCATTTGCTCTTGTGGGTAGTGAACACAAATTTTGCTTTTGTGGGTACTATACTTTCAAATTCATCCTCTTTAGGGTTTTTTGAAATTTTGGACATTTTGTTCCTCTTAGCTAATAAATTTTTTTTTCCGAAGGGCAAAATGTCAAATAGTACCATAAAGAGGATGAATTTGAAAGTATAGTACCCACAAAAGCAAAAATTTTGTTCGCTACCCACAAGAGCAAATGATGTCAAGTATAATACTTTTTTTTTTTTTTTTTGCCCATTATTTTAAAAGTGGTGTGTTATTTATAGGAAATAGAAGAAAAAAAAAGCGGCTAGATTTTAGTTAAATAACAAACGGATCTTTTTAAATTACCAAATGTTAAGGGGCGTTTAGTTGTAGAAATACTCCATTTTTCGAAAAATTTTCATATGAAAAGAGAAAACTGAAACCCGTTTAGTGCACTTTTTCCAATAATTTTCCAAAATATGAATTTCTCATTTTGCAATTCTTAATAGAAAGAATGGAAATACCATTACACTCTTCTCACTTTTTTCATTTCTAAAATAATAACCCCATTTCCTCTCACCCCACTCTTATCACGCCACCTCCGTCCACCTTCCATCGCCGTCCATCGTCTCCGTTTTAAAAAGGAAAAATATAACTCCAACTTAACGGATTTTCAAACTTCTCAACTCTTCTCCGGAGAAAAACCATTCACTTCTAGGAATTTAGAAGCGGAAAAATAGAAAAATTGTCACCAACTAAACAACCCCTAATATTTCTGAAAAGTTTTTTTTTTTCATGCGATTCACTACAACGAACCAAAGCCCAACGAACCCAAACGGCTAAGGGGACGGTGTGGTGAACTTAAGCGGCGGCCGTTTTGGGCTCACGTCACAATGGCGAACAAAAATATCACCATACCCCATGCTCTAAAAGACTATTTGGCCTTTTTTCCTCCCTATCTTGTTTCTTCTTCAGTAATAGTAATTTTTAAAAGCCAAAAAGTTATGGCGCGGCAGTTGTTTCTTCTAGAGGAACTGTTTGATGCTGCTGACTCTATGTTGTTGAAGGATTAATTTTTGTTTGTTTTGAGAGTGAAGTATTGGAAACTGAACAGTCGGTTCTAAATCTTGAAGCTTGATGTGTGCGTGCAAATCAAACAATCCAGTATAAGCAGGAGCTGATTACTGAGCCTAAGGTTTTACGTGGCTGCGTTCATGATGTCAAGGCTATTTAGTATTTGGAAGAGATTGTTACTGTTGATCGGGCAAAGGAGACAGAACTGAGGAGGATGCTCGAAGAGGCTCATGCTAATGTTCGCGTGAAACGCCGCTATTTTTCGAGCATTCTGACTTTGTAAAGCTTTTTATGGTCCTTGCTGCTTTAGGAATGTGGTTGTTTTTGTGAAGCTGTGTAGTCAAGTGTATTCTGGTTTCTTTTGTGAAACTCTATGGTTAAGCTTTATGTAGTTGGTTATGTATATTCGTTTCCTGTAGTTTTCTTAGATGCTAGACTTGCATATTTGTTTCTATGGTTATTATGAAATGGAAATATTATGAAGTTATTAATATGTTTGACTTTTGATGTATGTTAGATAATGTTCCTTTGTTTTTCTATGAAGTTTTAAATATGTTGATTTTTTTGTTGTAAGTTAGATAGTGTTATTTGGTTTTAGGTTAGGGGTTGATAGCTATTGTGAATTGAAAAATCTATTGGTTGGTGTTATGATGAAATTGTTCATTGCAAGTTGCTAATTTTGTTTTATTGTTTAGCATTTTCGCATTGGTAAGACTTCAGTTTAAATGATTAATTGTTTTGTAAACAAATAGCTATTTCTACGCTTAGAAATATATGGCAAAGGAACTACTAATAGAAATTAACGGTAATATTGTTGCCTGACAGTAGTGGCGTTAGTTAATACATACAAAACATGCACCTTTACTGGTAAACGGTGCGATTAGTCTAAATAAAGTTCATAGTTAAACAGGCTATATTATACATAGGGATAATAGGGTATTGTTTTTGTTGTCATTGCTTACAAAGCGGTTGTTGGGGAAATTGTTTAGTCTTGCTTTTGGGTATTTGTTGGGAATTAAACAACGGAAGTACTAAGTGTGCTTGATACAACTAAGCATACAAACTAGACTAGTGAAAATTACACTAGAAGTACTAACCGACTTAGTAGTGCTAGTACATATGGTTTGTATCTGACAGAACCGTGGGATAGAAAGCTTTTGTGCCTATAAATAGTGAGCCATTTATTCATTGTTACTCATTTTCTTCTTACAATTCTCTCATATATTATCTCACTCTTCTAACCTATGATCATTTGATCATTCTAGTAGTTCTTCTATCTTTTGTTGTGATTCTCAAATAGGCAATTTTCAAAGGCGAAATCACACTTTACTACAAGCCATCCAAACAAAGGGTCCTTGATTGATTTGTCCATCCACAAGATTTCGTAGCAAGATCGATAATTCATATTTTACATAAATGTTGTGTAATAGTTGTGATAGGTTTGGTTCTACCTCGTAGAAGAACTCGGTACTTAGCTTTGTTCTAGAAAAGTGTAAGCGGCGTTGTGAGGCTTCTCCGCCTTGTTGAATGAGCTTATTGACATAGTGATTGAACTCTCGAGTGGGGAACTCGGGAGTGGAGTAGGACAAGGAAGGTGTCCTTGTAGCCAAACCACTATAAATCACTTGTGTCGCTACTTTGTATCATTTACTTTACTTGCTTTCATTATTTACTTTACTTATTGTTTTATACTATCTATCCATCCATATGAATTAACATAAGATCAAATCTAAATCTTTGTAACTTAAATTTAAAATCGGTAAAACTATTCACCCCCCTTCTAGTTTTCCACAAGGTATTTTACCCTCAACCATGAACCTCGGCGTTTTCTCATCGGATAGAAGTACCATGACTTTGTTGCGAATAAGTGGTCATCCGTATAAGGGGAGGGTTCTAAGGCAAAGACGGCTAGCTAAGCGAGTAAGAAGCATAGTATAGGGTAGCACCATCTTATCCGTCTTAGAAACGCTAGCCATTCGCTTAACCATGTAGTATGCGAGGTTGAAAGGAGTTGAGTTGACAAGACAATAAATCATGTAAACTAGACATGCGTTAGGATGATCCTTGTTTCCAACCAAGCAAAGGACATTCTCCCTAAGAACATGTAAACCGGAATGTCTCAAAGAAGACAACACGTGAGTGAACCAACAATTGAGATTCACCGATTGATGAAAATAACGATCGTGTATTGCTTAATAGAAAGAGTTTTTGCAATACAACGAAGGTTTTATGAAAACATCAATTTTCAATCATAAATACCCTTTTATTTTGAAAAGTTAATATACGATTGATGTGCTAGAGAAAGAGTTCTTGAGCACAACGACCGGTTTTCAAAGGTATCCATCAATCCATTTCTGGACCAAGGTTGATTCAAAAGTGAATCGCCCATCATTTCTATCCATTTTTCACAAGTTTGATCTTTTGAGAAGATCTCACATGTCATCCACCAAGAGCTTGTTAGATGTTGGAGAAGGATTTCCATCTTCATCGTGAATACTTTACATATCACTCGGATGTTTCGGCAATACCACAAGGATAATGTGTAGGACTCTCAAATATATTCCTACTTTTCACATTGTGTGAAACAGAAGTCTTCATTGATTGTGTGTCCTAAAGAGATTTATTGATGATCTCTTGGCTCTAGACTCAATTGTGCATTTTGGTTTCCTATTCGGAGACTAGGAGAGGGTCTCCTTTTTAATATCAACTATCTCTAAGAGAAAGTTGATAGACAATGCATGTTCCTGTGAGAATGAAACTAGTCCTTTTAAGAGAACTTGAGTGGCTTGGGAAGTTTAGTGCGTGTGTCACCGGGTCCATGACGTCTTGTCTTCAATATGGAGTTACCTTAGTAACCACCAAGTAGTATATGTATTGAACCCGGTTTACGCCCTAAGGTTGAATTAATGGAGGCTATTTCTTTTCACCCTTTCACATTCAATTCTTTTCATTCTTTAACCCCTTGATTGCTTATCGAGACTTCATTACTAGAAACTTGTTGGGTTTATTCAGTTCTAGCTCAATCTTAGTCGGCACTCTTCCCTTATTCTCACTTTTCTCCTTTTTTCATCATACCTAAGAACTTCTACACTAACTAGTGGATTGTCCCTGAGTAGATCCTTCCGGGTCTGGCGGGATCATGGGAACGAATACCTAACCTAACCATCCTTATATCTCCAATGCATAAAGTAAATTGGTCGGTCTTTTGGTATTGTTTTTTCCGCCTCAAAACCAATTGAAAACCATTTGAAAAATCAATCAAGATACTTGTGATATAAAATCAAAGCATTTTGTACCTTAATTATTTTTTATCTTTTTAGAAATGCTCCCCCTCAACATGTGCTTCAGGTATTAGAAATCATTTAGCACATGGAGGCAAGAGATCTTTGAAACATTAGATTAAGAATGAAAGGTCCAATTCTTGATTAACATTTTCTAAAATGATCATCATTACTTCCCGATCAAATCTAGTATTTAGATACTTTAGATAAAACATTTTAGGGAGGATGTGGTTTTCTTCTTATTGCTCCCCCTCAATATGTGCATCGAGGTTCGAAAGAGTTTTGCACATATTAGAGGGAACCTGCACTTTGAGATAATTCAATCACATTTCAATACTTTTTGGTTTAGGATAAGTGCCCCCCCTTAACATGTGCCTGGAAAATTTGAAATCGTTTGGCACATGTAGGGGGAGGGTATGTTGATGTATTTCTAAAACCACTTATTAAATTATCAGTTTATTTCCAATTTAAATCACAAATTCTCCCCAATCACGATTTTCAAACCCTTTGAGATTTGTGATCCCAATTGATTTAAATTGTTTTCGAAAGCCTTTTTGAGGAGAAAATGTGACTTGCTTTTAAAACATTTAACTGATAAGGATCATATTTTGAAACTTTAATCTTCCAATGATCAAACATGCTTAGGTATCTTATAAAAACACAAAATTAGCCTTGGTCTTGATACAATTGTACAAAAAAAATGTTCTTTTTGATTTATCCAAATGTAGACCTTGCTCATGTTTGTGACAATTGTTTAAGAAATAACCTTTTTGATTTGTTTGAAATTATTCTCCCTCTCAATCAATGACCGAAGTTGTTGATTGAGTGATAGAGATTTTGACACATGAAAAGTCTAGATGATTTTCAAAATTAAGTCCGAGTTATTTTCAAAGCAATTTTGTTTTCATTAGATGACAAATATTTTCCAGAAAATCTCTAGAAGGAAAAATATTTGTGAGGAAACATTTGTCTTTTTGGCGACAAATGTTCCTTGTGAACTTTTTTTTTGAGGACCAGAGCATGATGTTTTAAAATTAGATTAAGCATGGCTCTGTCATTTCTTTAAAAAACGGGTTATTTTCTGAAATGACAATAAACCAATATTTTTCTCTGTCTCTTTTTTTTATGTGACAAAAATATTTATTACTTATGTTCAAACTTTATCTAAAGACCTGTGCCATATTTGAATGACAGATCAAATTCTGTAGATGTTATCGAAATCAGAAAACATGATAAGTAAAACAATCATTTTGAATTTTTCAAGACTTTCTGATTTTTATGGGTTTTGAAAATTTTATATTTTTCTATTTTCTTTTTGTTGGTTTTATAATTTTGTATTTTTCTTTTTGAAAAAATATATACAAGAAAATAAATGAAGAAAAACCTTTACTCCTCTTCTTCCTCCTGAAGACGTTTGAGTGTCTCAGGTTGTAGGCTCTTCAGGCCAAGTCCTGGGAGGATAAACTCAAACCGTTCTCTAGGAAGAGCTTTAGTGAAGATGTCTGCCAGCTGATATTCAGTCCTTACGAAATATAGTTCAACCATACCTTTCTCCACTTGTTCCCTGATGAAGTGATGTCGAATGTCAATATGCTTTTCCCTTGAGTGTTGAACATTGTTGCAGCAGAGAGAAATGACACTTTTTTTTATCACAATACAAAGGAACTTTGTTGAATACAAAGCCATAGTCAGATAATTGGGATCTCATCCATAAGATTTGAGCACAACAAGATGACATGGCTATGTATTCAGCCTCTATAGAGGATATAGACGTACTCATTTATTTCTTTGAAGACTAGCTTACTAACTTATCTCCCAAAACCTGAGCACCTCATGACGTGCTTCGACGTGTATCTTGACACCCTGCATGGTCTGCATCTGCATAGGCTGTTTGTGACATATCGATGTCCTTCGGATACCAAAGTCCCATGTTAATGGTTCCTTGAGATACCGAAAGACCCATTTAACCGCTTAAAGGTGCTTTTTGGTAGGCTTAGCCTAGTATCTAGCACACATGCATATAGCGAACATAATATCAGGTCTACTGGCTGTGAGGTACATCAAGGATCCGATCATACTACGTATTTCGTTTGATCAACCATGATCCCTGAGTGGTCCTTATCTAGTTTTGAATGCTCCACCATGGGAGTGTGTTAGCCTTAATAGTTTTATTAGAAGTGATGGTCATTCATGATTAGAAACTTTGTAACGTGTGTTAGATATCGTGATAGAATAGTCAACGGGCTCGTGGATTGGGCTAAGCTAAATGGTTAGACGTTTAGTTAAGCTAGCCTTGAATAAGTTCTTGTAACCCAATCCATGTCCAAGCCATATTCGGCCCATGGCCAAGCCCATTAGGGCAACTTCTTCTTGTACTATAAATACCCCTCAAGTATGTCATTTGAGGGGTGTGTGTGTGTGTGTGTGTGTGTGTGTGTGTGTTTCCTTTGAAGCAATATACAACTTATTGTTTTCATCTTTCTTCTCTCTACCTCTCTAAACATACACGCCTAATATATTATTCAAGTCACCACCTTCTTTACTTAATCTTTCTTATACGCGTATGTGTTAGTGTTTAGTATTCTACGCATAACTGTTACGTGTTTGTGTTGGGTTTGCTTGTTAAAGTGATAAGGTATTCGTGATAAAAGGGGCTTTACAATTGGTATCAATCGCCTAACAATGGTTTAGGAGTGTTTTGGTTGAAGTTTTTTTTAGTAGTAATACGCGTAGTTTCGTTCTCAAAGATTCACGCATAAAACTTTTATTTTTGCACTTAAATCTTCAAGATTCTTATGGTCTAAGGTTTATATAGTGTTAAAGATTCTAGTTTTGGCAAAAAGTTCGAAGCTTTACTTGTTTTAAATCGTTTTTAAACTCGTTTTTGGTTCATTGGTCATTTCTACTCGTAACTTTTCTAAGAACTTTGGGTGAAAAAGGTCAACATTTTTGGGTTATTCGAGTGTTTTAAGGCTTTACGTGCAAAAGAAACATTTGAATCATTGGAAATTTCTTACGAGTAGAAGTCAAAAGTCAAAACCCTAGTTTTCTACTCATAACTTTTGGTGAAGAATCTTCCACTATAACGGTTACTCGGTGCTTCCTCACTTGGATAAGTGTGTGGAACACTTCGACTTGTGGATATCCCTTACTGCTGTGACGGTGTAAAGGATTTTGGTTCTTAACCATAGTTTACGCATAAGCTAAAAGCTTACGAGTAACTCTACGATAACTTCACAATTACGCGTAAGGTTTACGAGTAACTTTTTGTCTACGCATAAGCTTAAGGTTACGCCAGAAGAATCTTTGTTTACGCATAAGAATTTCCCACGCCTAAGGAATCCACGCCTAAGATCCCACGCCTAAGACCCTACGCTTAAGATCCCACGCCTAAGATCCCACGCATAAGATCCTACGCCTAAGCCTCGCTCACTGTAACTTCGTTGTCACGCTAAGCTCTTTCTAAGCATAAAGGTTAAAAAAAAAAACAAAAACAAAAAAATTCAAATTTGAGTAAAATTTAATTTTTGAGGAGACTAAACGCTCAATTTTTATGCGAGATTCAAATTTTGGTTTAACTTGAAAATTTTGGTCAAAATTCAAATTTTGGGCCTAAATTCAAATTTTCGGTCAAATTTGGCGCCAAAATTGTCATAACTCAAATTTTTCATACGTCCTTAGAATTGATTTTATAGTAAATTTCAAATTTTGGGAGAAATTTTTTACGACCAAGGTTCTGAGTACGACTTTCGAAACACCTCAATCGAGCTTAATTTTCATCAACCACCACTCCTTTATCGTTGAATCGATCCTACATCAACTTTATCATATCATACCTTCATCAATGGCAACTCAACAAGACATTCATGCACCGTGCCGAAAACCGTCCTCCTATGTTGGCAAAAGGTGGTTATCTTCAATGGACAAGTCGAATGCTCCGCCACATCAAGACCAAACCTAATGGCAAACTCATGATTAAATCCATTCGTGATGGACCCTTCAAGCCTCGACAAGTCCATATCCTCGAAATGCTTGATGCAACACCTCCCATCCCACCATCCTCTCATCTTCAAACCGAATCGAATACTTTCAAGAGGATCGAAACAAGTTGATGCAGATGACATGGCAATTCATATTGTCCAACCTGGGTTTACCAATAGACATTTTTTGTCAGAGACAGTTGAAACCGCTTTCGATATGTGGGAACGTGTTAGACGACTATGTTATGAAATAGAAATTGGTAAACAAGACATGGAGAACAAGTCGCTAAGCGAATGGGAAAAGTTTACATCTACACCGGGAGAATCCATTGAATCCTACTATGGAAGGTTTTGCACTTTGATGAATGAGCTTATCGAAACAAGTTGGCACCCGAACAATCGTTCAAAACATCAAGTTCCCGAATAATCTTCGGAAGAATGGGGACGATATGTCACTATTCTCAACCAAACAAAAGACCTTCATCGGTGAACTTTGATCAACTCAATGATTTTTGAAACAAAACCAGTCAAGCGAATGAAGTCGAGCAAGAAAGATTGGCAAAGAATCATGATCCATTGACACTTATTGCTAAGACTCAAACTACGGTGAATACACAACAACAAGCTTCATCATCTTCCAACAACAACAACTTGCAAAGAATACATTCCACAACCACAACAACAATTCTATCCGGATCAACAATACCAGAACAAGGAATCACTTATCCCGAACCGACCCGAAGCGACCTTGCAATGATATTTTCTTTATTGGATAAAGCATGTAACAATGCATCGGTAATCAAAGCGGTTCCGTATCGTGGTAATCGGTCGGTCAAGATGTTGGAAATCGATGGGACGAGAATATTGGGAATAGAGTAGTGGTAATCGAATGGGTATGTTGCGACTCGGTCGTTGGGAATCATGGAAATGTGAATCGTGGTACTCGTGTTAAGTGTTATAACCGTCAAGGAGTGGGTCACATGGCTAGAAAGCGTCCCACTAAGCCGCACAAAAGAATGGTGATTTTCTTGAAAAGTCGCTTTGTTAGCGAGATAAGCAAGCGGGGTTCTGATTGAGTCTTGAGGAACATGACTTTTGCTATTATGGATGATTTGGAAGACCTCGAGGAACTCAATGTGAACCGCATCTACATGGCAAATCTTCTGGAGACTAAATACGACACCGACTGACGCACCTCTTGTCTATGACGCAAATGCAAGATCTAAGGTACCAATCATTGATCCATGCTATAACAATGTCATATGTGATGTGTTTACTCATGACGAACAACATTACATGACATCCGCACCTACTTATGATACATACATGGACAATCCGAGTTGTAGCAATACTAACTCAAACTCCATATGTGGATCCTAGTGGAGTGATGAGTGTCAAATACTCATCGCTTTTGTACAATATAAACCGCAAAATCATCCGAAAACACTCGAAACACATCAAAATGATCAAAATATCACAAATCGGTGTTTTATGTGTTTTAAAATCAAAATTATCAAAATCGATGAAAAACATTTCAAATTTGCAAAATTGCGCTTTAGTCCCCAAGTTTCAAGAATTGTCAAAAATAGTCCCCGAGCCCGAATTTCAAAGTAAAATCACCAAAGGTCCTTTTAAATCAAAAGTTGTCAAATTTAGTCCTTTGGTGAAAAATATGAAAAGTTTGAGAAAATTACAAAAATGGTCCCTCAAGTTTAAAAGTTGGCAGAATTGGTCCCTGGAAATTGCAAAATGGCAACATTGGTCCTTATACTTTTGAAGGTTGTCACTTTTGGTCCTTGGAAGAAACTTTTCAAGATTGGCAGCTTAGTCCTTGCAATTTCAGCATTTACACCTTTAGTCCTTGGATTATTAAACCATTTAACTCATTTTGGACCCTTTCATAACCTTTGGACCCCTGTCATTTGGAATTGTGAACCCCCCTAGTATTAACCACTTGCCTGGTCAAAGAGTCAAACAAAGCAGTGGCGCCAAAAGTCACCACTATCACCGCTTCTCTCCAACTTAGCTAAGCCCATCCCCCTCCTCTCCAATCACTCAAAACATGTTCCCACTCCACAACTAACTTCCAAGGTCCATTAATTACACCTCCTCCCTCACTCAACCCCATTTGTCAAACACCCATTTTGGCGCCAAAACAGTTTAAACGGTTGAGATCGGTTTGAGCCATCCAATGGCTAGGATTGGTGGGATATCATCAGAGAAGACAGAGAAAGGGATTGGGTTATAAAGAGAGAAGGAAAGAGAAGAAAGGAGAGTAGAATTTTAGCTTAAAATTTCTTAATGTCGTTTTTTATGTTAAGTTATTATTTTCAGTATTAGACTTGTATCTTTTGGTTAAATTGTATCAAACTTATGTGTTTAAGTGTATTTCAATCATTTTCAAGCATCCAAATCAGTTTATGATTACAAATTAATACTCATGTTCACTGTTTCAAATTCTTAAGTCCAAATCTTGTATATAAGCCTTAATTAGCTGGTTTGCAAACTCAAAAAGGTTTATCTAAGCTTAGTATAGCTTTCTATAAGCTTAAATTTCAGTTTTAAGTAAAAGTGGTTTTTGGTCAACAAAAGTCAAAACGGGATGAAAATGATGCAGACTTGGTTAAAGGGTGAAGCAGCAATGGAATTGGGTTGGATTTGAGTTAGTTTGGTTGAAATTTAGGTAGTGGTTCTCTGGTACTTGGATTCAAACCATTGTGGTTGTGGACTATTGTAAGTGATTTTCATGTTTTTGTGCATAATCTACTCTTGTAGTTTAAACCTGTTAAATCTCGGTCAAACAAAGTAGTAATTCACCATGGTAAGTTAGTTTGATCATCTTAATAAATTGGATAAGAGTTTGGACCGCTTTTACTTTTTAAAAAAGGTTAATAAGGAGTGTTTGGCTAAACTGATTTAATCGTTATTTAGGTTTAGTAAGTTGTTTCTTAAGGTTGGTTCATAATTGGTTAAGCATTTCGACTCATTTGAGTCTTAGTTTATGTCTCAAAACCACAAAAGTCAAAAACCTTATTATTTGAATCCAACGATTAATCGTTGGATTTTTAAAAGAGCAAGTCATCATTTTGTGTTTAGAAGTCATAAAAAGGGTTGTTATAGCTTCATTCCATCATAATACTTCATTGTCGGTCATTGAATTGGATTTAAACTTCACAAAGTCAACTTTCCATGTTCTTTCAAAAGTCAAAAATGGTGAAAACTTGTTTTGTGCAGAAATTGCGAGTATGCATGTGGTTTAATAAGGGTTTGTAGGGTCTGATTTTGGTTTATAAGTAGTGCTATAGGTGGTATTTAAGACCTAGTATCTGGTTTTAGCTTTTGCCCTTTGGATAAGCTTGAGCTTAAGCTCAAAATAGCCCTAGGTGCCTCGCACCTTTCAAGATGGTGAGTGGTTTTCTCGATTTCATCCAAGCTTGTCGAGCTTGTAAGAGCTTTTCAAGGTGTGGTCTTTTGGTCATAGATAGCCACCTAGGTGTAGTTTAAGAATTGATAATTGGTTTTAGATTAGAGCTTATTTGGGTGCTTTTTCTTGACCGTAAGTAGGTACCAATTTTCTGCTTTTAGCTTAATCTCATAAGCTTCAAATCTGTATTTAGTTAATCAAGTAGTTTTAGCTTGTTAATTTAAGTTTCAATTTGGTTAATTCAGTATATTATTGCTTCGTAATCGATGGGTTATGTGTTTGGTTCACTTGGCTTATTAAAGAGCTTATTTATAAGCTCAATCCATATGCATTCATAATCCTCCAAATAAGCACTTGTTTTCTCATTTTTCTTAGTTTCCTAATATTATTTTAAGCATTTCTGAATTTTCAGATTTTCCTAGCTTGTTTGGTATTTTTCTCGCATTTTAATTAGTTTTAATCATTTTTAAATAGCTTTTAATACAAAAATTAGAAAAAGTTCCAAAAATAAATTTTCAATTTTATTAAGTTTAGATAAATATAAAAAGACAAAAAGTCTTTTTCTAGATTTTTCTTAGTTAAATTTGTATTTTCTAGCATTTTATTTAGTTTTAAATAGTTTTAAATTAATAATAAATATATAAAAGTCTAAAAATATCTTTTCGCTTTTAAAATTAGTTTTATCATATTTTAGATTTTTCTAAGTTTTAGTTTTATTTTTCTAGTCTTATTTCATAATTTCTTTTATTTTAGAGTATTATTAAATAGTTTAGAATAGTTTTTAATTAATAATAATTAATTAAATAGTTATAAAAATAGTTTTCTTTTTCTAAAAAGTTTCTTTTAACATTAGGATTGTAAAAATGTATTTTTCATATTTTTAGGACTTTCATTTCTTAGATTTCACGTTTTTATTTGTACGTTTACGTTATTTTAATTTAAACGACGTTTTAGGTTTTAAACGCTCATCACTTTAAATATAGTGATAGCGTTTATTTAATATTTTAATCTTTTAATTTTCTTTAATTTGCATTTAAGCCGCTTTTTATTTGTTGGCTTTTTCCTTAGTTATAATCACCAATTCATAATCCTTTTCGCTCAAACTTCTCGATCACTAGACGTTGATTGATCCATCGCACAACTCATTTGGGACATAACGACCGGGAGACTCAGACTCCTCGGATCTTAATTGCATTCGCGTTTAAGTCATTCTAGGTTTTCTTACGCTGCGTGAGAGAACTTGACGGTTTCTTGCGATCAAATTTAGCCGATTTATCTCCGCTTTAGCAGATTAGTTGTTTGAATCCTCACTCATTGTTTATATCATCCATCTTTGTATATATATATATCCATATTTTCTTCTAAAAATCCAAAACCCAAAACATCCAAAACTTATAAAACACAAAAATATTTTTCCTTTTGTTTATATATATGTATCAAATAATAAAAATACAAAAGAATCGTCGTTTTCTTAAATAAATAACAACTTAAAAGATTACCACGAAAACCAAGGCAAAGGCACTACCTAACTGGGGTGCGACCATAATAAGTTCCCGAACTAAAGATATAAAACTTGCCTTTGTGTCCGTGTGATTGGTGT